>CM056172.1:23897448-24002008 GCA_029691765.1 Entomobrya proxima | reverse complement strand
GTTATATTGTTTCGTTATCAGTATACATGACATGTTTCCTCTATAAGCAATTACGATTACAAATCAACAAGAGAGAAGTAACCCTGTACATACTTGTCCCGTCCCACTTGACGCTCTCACGTTTCCTTTTTTCCCATCACTGCTAAACATCTATACTGCCTACTACTGCTGAACAACCTTGCTGATTTATAAGTAGTAAAATGCTTTCTCCTCTCACATTGCATAAAAAGGCATGTCCCTGGCAAACTTCCTATGAAATTAAGATAACCTGTCCAATAAAAACGTGTAGGTTACTTTTGCTGTTCCGTCTCGCATCCTCTCTGTACAATCGAAATATACATTGGAAAAGACTGCAAAAGAACTTAACTGGCGTGGCTGACTACTTTGCCGAGATTTATGAGTCGTGGGCCATTCATTATTTTCCCCCTTTGTCTTTCTACCATATCCACTTTACGAGTGCATGACCAGACTGACATATTGTCGAAAAAAGGAAGGAGGATGATAAATAAATTCGGAAGGAGGAATAGATACAATTATTACACAGCTAGCCTTGAAGCGAAAATGGAGGAAGGAGACGTTTGGCGAGTGTTGCATTTTATTTTATAAGCAGACTTGATGTATAAAAAAGGAAATCAAGCTTCTTCTTTTGAAAGTAGAAGTGTTAGAGCGGACCCTGGAGGGCCACTAGTAAGAATGCACAATTTACTTTCAAGATGACGGGAAAAGTTTGCCGAGTACACGAGATTTGATTAAATATGTATGAAGTGCACTATTACAACTGGATGGTTATTGCTTATTATTATTATTGCTTTTATGGTATCTCTGCTGCCAGGCTTTATTCCACAGGCCCGATTGTCAACAGGTCTTGCTTGCAGAGTAATTCAAACAAATGATACAGTTACAATCCAACAACAGTTGTTCGCAGTCATTTTTTCACAAGACTCTGGGGCAGCAGATAGGTTGATAACCCACTGGTTTTTCATTTTACATGATTTGCCTTGTCTTGTAAAATCAAGTGCGTCTGTCAAAAATAGAAAGCTGAAATAGGGATATACTACTATGCAGAGATTCATGCAAAAATTATATTTCACTTTTGGGGAAATGGCTGCGGATTTTCGCCAAAAATGTGTTTTGCTTATGTTGGCGAATTCTGGCCTAGAAAATGATTGGTGGTAGGTATCTCAGAAGGAAATTTGATAGGAGGTATCATCCAAGCTTTTTAGTAATAGGAAAGTTGAAATAAGTGCCGCTGGTCGAAACACGAAGCAGAAAGAGCTTTGCAAATTTTCAGTCCAGTTCAGACCCATGTCCGTAATAAAAGATTTACTGCTTTTATAGATGTATAGATGTTAAAGCGTCAAGTAATGGAATGCATAAATCCGAGATAGCTGCTAGCTGAGTCATAAAATTAAATGAAAAGCCGTGCAGGCTAAATCGAAAAAAAACTGAATGGTCGAATGGATAAAAAGAAGAGGCTTAAGAAAGCAGAGGCTACAACACATTACGGTTTCGGATATTGGAAAAGCTCAAACATTTATAAACTGCAACAGCACGGTGTCAGATTCTTTACTTCTATTTGCCCTAGCGTGTGTTTTATATGAAACGCATCGTGCCATGGTCTGATTTCACGGTGCACGATTCGCGACAATCCACAAAACTGGATAAAAAATAATAGCATCCACAGCGCTGTAAAATGGATTCCTGTCGATGGAATAGAAATAGATCATTTTTATGTGTCGGGAGGAATAATAGCATTCAGGAGAGAAAAAGATTTACAGCTTAATATCTAAAGTACAGCAGACATCACAGAGAGGAAACAAAGGCGATATTCTATTTTGCAAAGTTTGCATCTTGTGGGGTCGTAAATGAAATTCGCAATTTCACCCTCCATTATTAACTCAGGTTACACTCAACACATCATGCATTTTTTAAACGATCAGCAAAAATGGTTTTTCATTCCCGGTTTTTAGTGATTTTTTTATTATTCTGTGCTGTTTTAAGTAAAGCCATTGTCAACTTAAAATGCTGGTTCAGGTTCTTTTTATTTCTTAATTCATAAAACCAAAGTATGGGATAAATGTCTCAGATATATACCAACCACCACATATTTATGGTTGAAGATAGATATAATACAAGCATGTAGATCGTATAACGTCCAAAGTGTATGAGCCGCTTTTCATAAATTATTTTAGAGCCGCATCGACCTAGAGGCGTAACCTGCATTCGAATTCCCACACTCACACAACATCTTATGGGAACATGAGCAATGCCGGAATATTTTTGGCTTTAACAAAACTCACATCACATTTTCACTTTATGAGTACTGCGAGTTTGTCATGTCTTAACAGATATGGACAGAAAGTACCCAGGAGAGTGCAATATTATAATACATCATCTGCCATTTTAGCATAAAGTTCCGGGTCACAAGGCAAATATTTTCCGTACAAACGCAAAAAATACGTTGGATTGTTGAGCGAATAGATGATATAAGAAATGGATGTAAAGACGAGCCATTGTGAAGCATCCTAATAATTCTGATACTGCCCTTTCATCATCAGAAATATTAACTAGTCGTCACATTTTCCATTTTCCCATACAAAGGAAGTCAGAAGCACGTAGCACGTCCTTGCGTCTCTATAGACTTCATTCATCATTCTTCTCGGGGTAGTAGAATGTGGGAAAACTCGTCTAGAAGCCCAGCCAGTGAACATTTTCTTGGCAGTTGGCGCGGTGAACGGGGTTTTACCTACACTTGCATCCGTAATAAAGCATTAGAAAATAGAGAGAAGTGAAAGTTTTCACTTTGAAAGACAAAGCAAGAGTTTTAACTTTTGTCGGGGGCTTTTGTCTGTCCATCATCTTCAGCTGGGAAAAGAAAGAAATTTCTGGCAGGAATACTATGTTGATACTTTCTTTCCACCTTACTTTTTAGGCGTTTACCGCTACACACAATTTTCTTTCGTAACTTTTCTTTTCTCCTTTCAAAGAAAAATGAGAATGCTTTAGAGTTACATGCTGCTTCAAAGCTCGCACAAAGTATTAGTATCACTAAAAACGCAGATGGAAAGAATTTTCGGTCATGGCCTTAAATTTTATTGTTTGTTTTTCATTGAAGCGAAATGAAGGCTATTTGACGTAAGTCAACATAATTTGAGAAGCGTAAAGTAATTTCATTCATTTTCTAAAGTAAGCATATACTAAAAATTGTGCATATGTACTTACATTTCTGACATTAAATGTTAGTCAGTAATATTTTCCCTCATTCCCATTTGAATATTTCTTCTTTTACTTTCATTGAGCTTGTCTTTAATTTGTTTTAATTTTGAATGGTAAAATTATATATTTACGTTACGTGTTACAGTGCTGCCACACTATAATTATAGGTACCTAATCACTGTTATTTTTGATGAGACAATCATAATTAAAATGGAAAGAGTCTGTTATTACTTTCATGCAATAGAAGTTGGAATTATGAATATTCTAATGACTATGATGATGAGCGTACGTGTACTTATTTTAATCACCTTAATGAAGTACGTATTTCATTTCCCAAACATCCATTCTGCATAATAGGTTGATATTAAGTCATTCACTACAACCTTCTACAAGTACGCTTTCACCATTCTCTAGTTCCGTTGTTATTTCTATAAATATATTTCAAACCTTCATGCGATTATTACTTCAAATGAAAGAGATCGAAAGGACTTGTCATTTTACCCATCATCTACTAATTTGTATGAAATAATGTAAAGTATGTTGAAAACAAGGCATGCCGGCAATAAAAATGAGATTTGAGAATGAGACACACAGAGAGAACAAGATGAATGACATGCAAGCAAAAAACATAATATAATTTAATGAGAACAACAGCGTTCATCCGTTAGCGCGTAGGCGATCGCATATTTACTAGTGCATGATCATTATGATCATCGTCATTCAATGCACGAGCTACTTCATCAGCCTAAACGAATTCGGGCACTCACAGGATGGGGAAGCTTGCTTAAAATAGTATTGAATAAAAACTATACACCGAGTGCTAGTAATGAATCCCCTCTGCTTTCTTTTCTCTCTGGAGTATATCATCACTTTATAATGGTTTGTTAAGAACAAGAAGACACGTCATAATACGTTATTGTGATGGCTCGTTGAAAAGAAGCTCTGACACAAATCCCTTCCTACTACTTAAATTCCACAGCATGAAGAGATACCCCGAGCATGACCGTGACGGTAATGATTTCTTAGCGAAACAATGCTCTTCTCCACGCTTCTGTAGCCCGAAAATTATGTGCTCCTTTTGTTCTGCCTTCCATCCAGTTGTAAAAGATCGAATTTGTGTTTTCGTTACCTTGTTTGCCTCTTCGGTGTCTGCTTGCTCGCTAAGCCGAGAAACGGAAGCTTAAAAATAAGTTGTTGTTTTTACAACTCTTCGTGTGTATTTAATACACTTAACTTTCTCCCTGCTTTTGTTTATGGGAGAAAGGAAAAAGCCAAGCGGAAACGGAATGTTTCTACTTAACAGTGAACTATTGTTAGTTGTCCAGAGTCCAGAGGTGGGTTGTCAAGTCCTAGAAGTCTTTACACAATGTCATTGACTTACTTTATGCCATGTAGTTGCTGAGTTGCCCTTAATGATAATGGTCCTGTGTGTAGAAATAGATGCGAGAAAACCCATGTAACTAAGCCATTTGAACATTTTGGCCCAGCAGCAGAAACAAGTGTGATTTAGCAGAATACAGCAACCATGGCCTAAAAATGCTCACTTTGGAACAAAAGATAAAATTGCCTATATGTTCTTTTCAGTATACAGGAGTAAAAGTACTCAGGTGTATAGCTTTACGCTTTACAGATTTATAGTTTTAATTTTCAGTGGACGTGCATTACCTGTACTATCTATTTATTGTCTACTTCAAGGAAAAATATTCACACCCCCGGGTTGCATTTTGTTGAAAGCTCAGGAATAGATGGTGGCTCAAATGGCAGAGGAACGCAAAAAGGATTCCCTTGTCATCGCTTCCATGCCTGTAGTACTTGGCGTAGAATGAAATGAAGTTGGTGTACGAAAATATCTAATGAATATATATTAGACTGGATATTCGCCTGTAAACCAGTGCTATAGATCTTTGTAGCAAATCCCTACATCTTTATAAAAGTTTACATTTATGTGCGGCATAGCACTTCAAAACAGGAGAATTATCATCAAAATGTACACACTTGCTTGAATAACCTACAGGCCTTGTAAGATCCATTTCCGCACTCTACATTATGCATGCCCCCTTCTGTTCTATACCGTTCATTAGAAAGTATAAGAGAACTTTTCACTAAAATCTCCTCTCTCTCTCTCTTTTACGCAGTGAAAACAAGGGAAAGTTTCTTTCTTTCCTGCTCACGACAGCTAAACTAATTAGGAGGCAAACCATTGGAGACCGCTAATTGTAACAAGCCCACTTGCAGCAATGAGAATGGGAGTAGTTCAGTGGAAGTTTTGAAATTTCGGTCTGTGGAAAATTGTAAAAATTCTGTTTTGTACAAAAATGCACATACCAACAATACCAAGTTCTATGGCATGACATGGACCCGTCCAACTATTAAAACAAAAAACTACGAACTTTGCTTTCGATCAATTTTAAATGCTTTCAACCAATAAGCTTTGTGTACACTAAAAGCTTACACGTTTTCCAAGTTTATACAAAATCTGATTTGATTGAGGCATAAATGTTTAATTTTTTGTTAAAAGCTTATGGTAGCTTTTCCAAGCATAGAATTTGGCATGTTTCAAAAGTAGTCAGTTTGTAAAATAATAGGCATGCATAATATGAAATGTAGAACTGTAGAAGTAAGCATTTATGCAAAGTAACAGCGAAGCGTGTGAAGTGTTTAAAAAGTTAAGCACCTACTTTTATCCGCTTATAACTTTTCCATTTGCTATTTGAGCATCGCTTTTATGAATTGTTATTATTAATTACAGTGTATGCTTTCCTGCGTGATTTTTATTTGTATGATATTGATGCTAATTTGTTCGAAACATTTGATATGCATCATATCATCTGCCAGTGTAAGTAATAAGACTACAGTTTATGATAATGGTTTATGCCCAAGATGTATTGCACATCCAAAAGCACTAGCATTGTTCGCCACACATTCATTGCTTATTGAATGCATGCCTAATATAGGTACAACATGAATCCAATCATTAAAACGTGGTTCCATATAAAATGGAATATTACAGAAACAGGAATAAGTTTTCACATTTGCGCGGCAGGAGTAAGAGAAAATGTTAGTTTTGTACAAATATGATATAATATGTAATGCAAAAATCATAGACATCATATCGTAGACACAAAAATATGACCCTGGGAGAAAGCCAAGTTTAAAATAGTAATGTCAAAGAAAGAATTGAGGATTGGGGATTGGCTGCCTTTTATATTCTCTATAATGCTGACCTGCTGACTTTCCACTTTTTCCATAGACTGTCTGTTTGTGGCTATTCTCTCTGTCAGCTTCGCTCTAATTGTGTGCCTTTTGTCGTTGACATCATCAGGTTCAGTAATAATGCCTTTTCCACTTTGTCTTTATATAAACCGGATAACACATAATGGACCCCAACACACATTTTAGTACGCTGATAAAGTACCCCGCTGTATCCTTACAAAAACCAGACTGCATTCTTTTATTAAAGTAAGAAAGGAAAAAGTAAGCCAGAATGTTGGAATCGATCTTTCTGTCCTTCATAATCCCAGGGCATTTTGTTTCCCGGTTGCCTCATTTCTGCTTTTAAAAAACGCCAAAGACGGGGGAGACAACAAAAATAAAAGAAACTAAATAATAAAAAGTGTACAGACAGCATCAGCAGGACAAAGCTATACATAACATCCCACGGAGTGTAAACCGTCTTAGCCCGTCTTAGAAGATTGTGGCTTTGTTTTTCGTTCTACTGACTCAGTAGTTCTTTCACTCTTCGCAAGGTTTTTCTTTCATACTGAAAAGTTCATAGTGCATATAATGAGCAAAAATGTAGTCACGATAAGTATTCTTGCAAAAAATTCTAATATTCATCATTCATGGAGCCCAGGTAAAAGTTGAAAATGTAATAGTAACATAACATGTCATGAAGAGTGAGACAAAGTTGCTGTTTCAGCAATCAACCCTTGGTTTTCTACTTTCTTTTGCTATAATATCTTCCAAAGAATAAAGAAATTTCCAGACGTTTCGGCTCGGAAAACATTTTCGCTTTACGTGGGTAGTCAAAATACTGCTGATATTATTATGATTATGACTATATACTTGTAAAGCGAGCCTTTCTGACAGCAATGTATTTTAATATCTGCCTACCTGCCCAAAACTTTTTCGGTGAAAATACTCCCATCATTTTTGTGTCTGTCTGTTTACAGTGAAAATATCTGAAAAGTTCTAAATCTCGTAAAATTTTACTTCCCTCCCTGTAGTGCTGGATATGTTTCTTTATCAGATCTGGCAAATGTCTTACTTTGCCATGTGCCGTGTTCTATTTCTGGTTCTCTTGGAAAACGATGTTATCGATAATGGGAAGTGGAAGGTTTAATGCGTAATAAAATTGGAGCAACAAGCTGAATGGCACAAGGAGAGTGATTGCAGCAGTCGTATAAACATTTTATTTACAGTTTGCACTATCAAAATGTAGATACTTTTATGCTCATTGCTCTTAGCTTGCATACATAGCAGATTACATAATTGCATTACCCTAAAGCTAAAGTAATAATAGTCATAATAATAATAGCTAGCGCTAAAGGAGGCGACGACAGAACAATATGCAGACATCGAGAGGGAGGAAATTGTGAACACTTAATGCTTTTAAAGCATCACTTTTCTTTGTTCAAAGAGGGTTAGTTGCCAACTGAGATAAATTGAGTTAGAGAAAGCCAAAAGCCAACCGAAAATCAGCAAAAGAAAAGTTGGTTCTACTTTCATCATTTCGATTGCGAAACTTTCTCTGAAGTAGATTTGTGTGCGTATAAGCTTTATAAATAGGAATCCAACGTGAATGTTGTTTGATGTCTGTTTTTCTGTTATGTAAGAAAATGACTTTGGAGTCCCTGTGGGCTCAGAATCCGCTTCAGTTTCTTTCGTGTTGATTATGTATCATTAGTTATACAGAAGAGGGCCTATTTGCCAATACCAACAGCCAATGTAAATATTGCATAAATTCAAGCAAACGATCAATGAGACGATACATGGCTTAAAGTACATACTATATATTGAATGCTTGTATAAAACATTGTTGAAAAGTTTTTGAAAGTCCCAATATGACAATGGAGTGGAGATAATGAATCTATATGGTAGAATTGTTCATGCCATTTGCTTTTGGTTAGTATTAATTCGAAATGGGAAGCTGTGGCTGTAACCGTGATTGCAAATATCTATATTGCGATATTTTTTTTATAATAAACAACTGTGTCCACATACCGTACATAAGTGCGTGCTAGTAATATGAGTGCTCTCAAAAATTGTGGTTTGGTTTGGTAAACTCTAGTGGCCATGTGCCATGCATGTTCGAAAGGGAAATTCAAAAATATTTAGTAAAAGTGGAGCAACAAGGACTCTCGTCTTTTTTCACATCTTCTCTGCACTTTCTCTTTTCCTTGCTGCCTCTGCACACGTTTCACTTGGCACTTTTCTCCGTTCATTCATGCATAAATAAAGTCCTGCTACTTGTTCATATATTATGCATGTGTGCATTATTTTTATGAAAGCTTTGTGCCATTCTCTTCCTTTTTAGACAAAAAATTCAAAGCTAACAACAAAACTAAAAAGCTACCAACTACATTTAAGTAGACTACCTAGCTGGAGAAATGATTTTGTGGGCTATTTACTGAAGAAAAAAACACTCCTTTATAGTTTTGCTGTTGGTACAGAAGGCAGGGGAATGATGCCATGTGTCGTGAGAAAACGTACAAAATTATTTTCTGTTTGCCATGTATATTTAATGAGAACGGGTATAAATTTCTCGTACAGGCGGAAACTTAAGCCTGCCTATTTTTCATTTTATTTTTCCCTTTACGTGCTCAGCGCTTTGTCTGCTATTCTCGTATCCCGGCTCATTCGGTAGAACAGAAAAGGAAGCGAATCTCATTATTTGCTACTAACCAACCACGAACTAGTACGTTTGGGAAATAGGTAGTGCAAGAGTCTATGCTGTCTTCATATTTCGAAGGAAGATGATGATTTTTCCGCGATGATGAGTAACTCTGTTTGAGGACGTTAACGCGACTTGTGTTATTCGTTGCTTAAAACCGCTGAAAACTGGTGGAACCTTCCTATCTAACATTGCTTACATCTTCTTCAGCGTGAGAAAACAGTATTTGAGCACATCTTACAACAATCTAAATAACATTAATATATCGTTGGGCATGGGAAACTTATTCCAAACACTCTTCCTCCAACACCATCAAACTGTCCATAAAATTAAACAAGAACAGCAAGGCATTCAGAATACATATCAGAAATTCGTGTAAAAACTGCAGACAACTCGTATAGCTTATCCTGTTAAATACCAAAAACTAACTGGTGATAAGCAGGTATAGATGATATAAAAAGAGAAATGTTTAGACAATCTTGAATTAGTAAGTACACGCTAGACTTTCATAAGAACGACATGTGGGTATATTCAATTAATACAAGATATTATATTCGCACTTCCCACGGAGTTGTGTCACTCACGATATACGTTTGCTGTCTGTAGCAATTACCTAAAACAATTATTTTCCGTCCCTCATTATAGTAAATCTGCTTAAACGGGTCTTTAGATGATGGAAAGCAAAACCAGCAAGACCGCAACAGCAATCATAATACGATATTACAATATAACACTAACCAGCATATAGTGCACATTATGCAGGGCATAAAACTACTAAAAATAGCAACGTAGTTTCATCACTCTTGTGCTTGTGCAAATTTGTGCAATTTCTCTTTCACAGTCACAAGTATTTGGTTCTATTTATACAATATTACGATACAAATTCACGAATTCATCGTATGCTTGTGTGCTGGACGTTAAGTTTTTGGAATCGATTCGTGTTCTAACATATACATTTATAATATTAATATTGAATATTACAAGGAAATATATTGACGGAGCAAAACTGAGATTTTGTATTGTTATGATTTTTCTCCAAAAGAAAGTCGAATTCTAAAATGTTCGTACAAAATAATATCCATTGTTCCTTTGTGTAGTTTTCTCTTTCTTTGTGAAAGATTATTTTAGCTTTGACATAGTTTGTAGGTATATACTAAAGCATATATAAGTATAGCATATAAATGTACTTGTTTTGTCTATCAAATAATGCCCCTTCATCACATTTCTTCACTCCAGACCTACGCATTTGTTGTATTAGTTTTGTCTGGTTTCCTCTTAAAATTGGTTTTGAAGAAATTGGTTTACATGACGTACATTTTATAGACAAACTTTTGCTACATTTCAGCATTGAAAATATATACATGCGTCGTGTGTGGAACTACATGAACCTATAAAGATACAAATCACATCTACACGTAGAAAAGAAAAGAAGTAATGAAGATAGAAAAAACACGAAATTCCACTTTACAGTTTTCCGTTGTGATTGCATGTGTTCATTTCATGATTATTGTTCCCTTCTCTGACGATAGACTCGATGTCTTAGATTTGATACTCCATGTATTCAGGTTAAATTTGTTCTAGTAAGAACTTTGCATAATAGAATTCGTTCAAGCTTTCAAGCTTTTCCACACTCCATTCTTATACTTTTATTACGTTTGCAAAGAATTGGACCACTATTTCGTTATTCCTGTGATAAGAGGTCTAAATAGATTCAACATATTCAAGACGGGAACATATGTCAAGAGATTGGAGAAACTACAAAAGTTACAATCGGTGATGTTAACGTCACTTTATTCACTATTATAGCAGTCACCTCGGAGGAATGTCTTAGTAGTAAAAATGTTCTACTTATTTATATGGTGAAAGGTGGGTATCATGTAATCTGCAATACATACTCTTTCAGTTTCATTAGTTGTATAAAATTTATGCCACGGATCCTTGCTTCCGATTTGGCGAAATATTACAAGACTGTGTTTTATATTCATTAAGAATTTCTAGTTTCTTGAACCAAATCACTGCTGATAATATGGCAGGAAATCTTCATAATAACAGCGAGAGAAAAATCGTACTTACTATTTGTATCAACACTTTGCATATGCTTGTTTCTTATTTTTCGTATGCATAGGTTAGGTGTTCACTTTTCGGTTAAAAATTGGGATCGATAAAATGTTAGAATATGAAAAATATTTCATGTTTCATATTGCTTGTTGCAATTCAAGTTTTCTCCGGCAGCAAATTTATCGCAGCAAGAAAGTTGTACAAATGGTACAGTGCACTGGTGAATTGGCAATAGACAATGCATACATGTAAAAAGTAATCTTAGGAATAGAAAGTATATATACCAAAGTACATGTATGTGAGTAATATGGGGATAACGATGTCTTTCATTAATGATTTATTTATTCAGAAATCCCACCTCCGCTCCGTTAGGAGATGTATATATGATGAGAAATATGTTTTAACCAAAACAAACTCTGAACTACGGAAAGTTCTAAACTAAGCTTGCCAAGTTTTGAATTTTCGCTACACTATGAAAGAACCTAACCTCATGTATGTAACGTAAAATTTAACAATGACCACTTTGAAAACAAACAAACTTTCAAAATAAAGCCCACACAAATACTTGGCAATAATATCTAAAAGATAGCGAATGTCCAATGGTTAAAGAATGACATATGCAACTTACCTTTCAGTACCACCTACTCACAATTTTATGAATTTCTCAAAAAAGATTCTTTCACAGTTTTACCAAAAGGGAAAGCCAGGTCACATAAAGCCTTGTAGCTATTGTCGTCGATAATGATCCTCATTATTTTTAGTCCTTGGTATTTATATTTGCGCGTAGTGTGTAATAATGAGAAATGCTGTTATTTTTCACTGTCTCATATTTCCCTCCCTGTACGTGTCTGCAACTCAACTCCCACTGGTATCAGATTTTTCATAAAGGAAAAAAGTGCAGAGATATTTTTGTGTTTGGGATCTACGTACATCCGTACCATATTTACCTTTCACTGGAAACCTTCTCCCCCGAACGAACTCGTTCTCCTTCCGTTTGCAATACCTAGAACAGCATTGACACACGCTTCCTTTCTCTACGGATCATAGAAATAATCAGCATGGGAAAAGTACACATTGCAAAAAAAAACAAATTTTGGGATTATGAAAATATCAGTTCATTAAATCAGTTTGACATTTTGTTAGGTTCATTGCATAATCTATATCGATTTGAATTTAATGATGAACATTTTAATAAAAACACGTTTTTGTGTGAGGTAACGTGTAATTGAAATCCCTTCATAGAATGGAAAGGAAGTTTTGAAGTACAAAAATCCGGTTGATGTTGTTCGTTCTCCCATGAACTTTCTCGGGTTACAAAGAAAGAAAAAAAATCACCAAACCAACAGAATCGATGGGGTAATGTGCGATTATTTGGAAATAAAGAGTACTGGATTAAACTATTGGCAACAAAATGTCTATAGACATATAATGTTTAATAGCGTTTCATTATCTTCTGGAAAATGCGTCAATGTTTACCTTCAAAAATCAAAGACTTTTGAAAAACCAGGATCACTATAGACTAATACTATACGTGCACACTGTACTATCATCAGCAACCTTGATGTTTTACGTATACTTACGAGAATAATAGGAAAAACGACGCCGTGTTGTGTACCTCAAGGTTTCGCCTGCATCCTGTTATTTTACAAATTCTAATAATTTTTCAAAGACAGTGGCGTACCCAGAAACGCAATTTGGTAGGTGCACTGCAAAATTTTTGGGTTCGCAAACAGGGTTTTTACAAATTTTTTCTTCAGAATTTTAAAAGTTTCTAGATACTTAATAGTACTATTAGGTGTTTATAAGCAGAATTTTCAGTTTTCATTGCTTTGATTACTAAAAATTTGCACTTTCTTGTTTAAAAAGCTAATTTTCTTAACCAAGTAAGCAATTTTTTTCTTGATTTTGAAATTTTGGTAGGTGCACGTGCACCTGATGCACCCCCCTGGGTACGCCCTTGTTCAAAGACATTTTTCTAATAATGCATTATGCAAAATTTATTATGTTTTTGCACGTGTGCTCAAAGGCAATTTGTTTGCAAAGGAAATGGGAGAAACACCGGAGTAGTTTGTTACACACAAACCAAATCACACCCGGATAAAAGCATTTTTCACTGGAGTGTGAATATTGTGAATACGAAGCGAATGGAAATACAATATACTGCCTCAGCTATATCATCATGGCACAAAGCTTTTCATTTTTTTCATAGGAAAACATAGACACAAATTTTACCATTTTTGAAAAAGAGAAATCACGTACAGTTGGTATTTCTTTTTCCGTTTCCGCTGGGACATATAATACAAAAAGTTGGACAAAAAATAATAATATGTTTTCAACAAGAAGATGCAAATTTTATATACTTTCTCTTATACTCTGTGAGCATTTTGGAAAATTCGTAGTCACGATCTCACGGAACGAGACACAGCAAAACTGTTATGTAATGTAGTAAAGGTATACTTTTGAAAGTATGATTCAAAAAATATATTTTTGAATCCTGATGATACAACTAAAGGATTTGTGAACGTGCGTATAACTTTTAACCCCGTGCATCTTGTATTTTCCTGCCGAATATTTAGCTTACTATATAATGAGGTTCAGTCCCTTGAAAATGCTTTTGGGCATTGAAAATCCAATTATTTTTATGCAATGTTATGCTTTCCCATGACCGTGTCAGACAATATTCCTTACCATGAATGAATCCTATATAATCAGAGATAAACTCAGCTATTTATTAGACAACAATACTATATATCATTGCTTGTTCAGGAGGAAATTAAAATTTCTGCTTTTCCATTGTTTTTTAAATTACAGCACAGCAAAACACCGGGAGCGTTATGGATCCTACTAAACGTCCTTGGAACGATTGGCATGGTTGTATTCCTCGCAGTGACACTCAACGTGACTGGATTTATCAATGACTTGCCATGGCGTCCGATGGCTGTCTATAATGACAAGTTTAACTTTTATCTTCTCCTCGCCATGTTTCGCATTGTGTGTATTTGCGACATTTTTCTCACAGTTTACTTTGTACTTGTTGTCCTGTGGTTTGTTAGGACATTGCATTGAGGGAACTGGTCTGGAAATGACTTTTTGAGAAAAGTTGGAAAACGCTATCATGAACTTGCCAGTCAAAAGAGAAAAGAGAAATGGGTTGGCGGTTGAGCATTGAGAAACTATAAATGATCGAATCGAACCAACTGATATAATAAATAATAACATTATTTTTATCTACTTGTGTATGATGTATGAGTAATTGAAAACACATCAAAATAATATTTCAATAAGTTAATAATAAATATACCATATTTAACACAGATTCATATACCTTGTATAATATTTAGGGCTCGAACTTATTGGATCTTTTTATGGTTACCCAAAACACATCTGTATAAAAGCAACTGGCAACATGATTGTCATTGGAAAAGTAACGAGATGATTGTAAATAGCCGTGCTGAAAGCAATATATACATGGAAAGTGTCTGTCGCAGTCGGAACACAATAAATTCTTAGATAGCCACATATAGCGAGTCACAGACAGAAAATAAATGTATCTGTCTACAGAAATATCGGGGAAAGAGAGCAAGGAGGATTTAGAGTGATTTTGTTTCTAAAGTTTGGCGAAAATGCCTGGAGTGCAAAGATAAGAATTAAGAGAGTACTTCTATATATCTAGTTTGTACAGTTTCATATAGAGTGCTAAAAGATAAAAAAAAATGTGCCAAAAAGTAAGAATTCCTTGCGTCTGTTACTCCTCCTTGTCGGCACTCCCGTCGCATATATATAAAGTCCACGGGCAAGAAAAAACGTGGAAAGAGAATGGATGGTTCTGCTTACCTTACCACGCACGACGTAGGTATCTTTTCTTCATTTCCCTTGGGTTAAGCCCATAATACCATGTTTATTTCGCGAAAGGGAAAGTACGGTTTGAGTTGTTGTTGCAATTTGCAAATTAATTTTCTACCGCACCATTAAACACTTGTGCTTATGTTTTATGGTACGCGTACTACAAAAAAGTATCATAGTTTTTCGAAAAAGTGCCAAACTTTCCGTGCAAACCATTTTCATTCATTCGTTTCTGTAAATGTGTATATGTTTACCAAATTTTGGCTCGTTCCTACTTGTTGAAGAAGTACTTGAAAATAAATCTTGGAATTGGTTAGTCTAATATGTATGTACGTTGTATTACAGATTAAGAGTACTTATATTATTGAACAGTAAATTTTAAGTGAATCATTTAGACTTGTAGAGCTTTACTTCATATCGAAAACTTAGTCGCAATACTTACCAAACTTAGGTTTGGAGTAGTTATATAATGTATTTTAAATTAGAAATACCATGGAAACTAAAATTGTACTAATAATAATTGATATACTTCATGTTGGCATATTGTAGAGCTAATTTATAATATATACTTTAATCAGTCAAATGCGCAAGGTTAATATGATACAAAATGTCCAGGGTTCTTTTTGAAAAATCGATTTCTTTGAGCGCTAATGTAAGACTGAAATCATTATAATTTGAAGATTGGGTATGCAACATGTTAACATGTAGCATTCAACACTCCACAGCAGAAGTTGTCAAAGAATAAACTGGTATCAATATCAAAATTTCATTTTGATTTCTGATTTTTGTTATGAAAATTATTAAATGCACAGCATATTATTTTAGATAAAGGACGGGAGTTTAACTGGAGAAATGTATAGAAGCCTACATATTAAAATAAGGCATATAATGATATGGACAAGACTTATCATTTTAAAGCATCCTGTATTATGTACTATGCGCATCATTGTCCTTAACTGTCCTTAAAATGAACTAAAAAAACTAAACGTCAAAGTAAAAAGTCGAAACGATAAGTAACTAATTTATTTTCTCAAATTATTTTAGCGTTCCATCATAGTACGTTGCGCATTAGTAAATTGCAATACAAAGTCTAAGGTCAACTCTGGTTGATCAACAAATGGATGATGCCCCGCATTCCGAACAGTCAAATACGTTAAATTCCCTATCGTTTTACAGTATCCCACAACTTTTTCTCCGTACATCCACATGCTGTAAGGCATCATAGAAAACTGTGAGGTAGTCATCGACCTGAAACTATGCTCCCGACCCCATTTGAGTTCCTGGAGAAACTTGGCAATGGTTGTGTGTGGAACCACCAAGTCCATTTGACCAGAGGTGAACAAAAGCTTGTATTCACCAGTGTCCAGCAAATCTTCCACAATTCTGCTAACGGACTTATACAAGTCCCTAAGAAGATTAACATAAACCACGTCGCTGGAAGATTTGAATGCATGTCCGATGGCAGACGTGTCAACATGTATCGCCTCTTGAACCCAATGCTGGTTGAGGAAAACTTCGTGCCGGTACAACAGACTTTCTGCATCCGGTTCAAGTAAATCCGTGTGAAAGTTGTAGGGGTATTTAATCCCAGTAATGTTTTTCAAATAGGAGGGTCCGTATTTGGTTCCGACGATTAGTGGATCCACAATCTGAACAAAATCAATTATAAATACATCAAAGGAGCGTGATTTGAGCAACTAGATCGCTAAATGCAATTAAGCTAATGCACCGCGTAACCTTCTTAGGTGTTTGTCTGATGTATAAAATACCTCATACGCTTCGTAGTAATTTTTACTTCTGATAAACGACTTTGCAAGAGATTCCTGAGTCTGGAAAAACTTCAACTGGAGGTTGTCAATTAGGCCCATATTGTAATAGAAATCCCCATAATCTATCTGGTGAACCGGGTCACTAAAACCCGACATTGAGATGATCCCTTTCAAATTGATGGAGGATGAATTAGACATTCCATTCATTTTATCTAGTTGATTGTCGTTGTGTATTCTCCATGCTATGCTGGGAGCAAACTTTCCTGTGAGGGTAAAATACACCACGTGAAACAAATGATGGAACGCAAAAACAACTTTACCAAACGATATGGGTAAGTGGATTATCAAACCTCCATATGATGTGGTGCTAATATACAAGTCATTGCTTTGGTATTCTGGAAACATTTGATAAAACTGTCGTAACGCATTAATGGCTTGCTCAGCAACGTCGTCACTGGAAGAAGCGTAGCAGCGTACATCGTCGTACTCATTGTGGCTGAACCCTTCATGCAAAATTGGGGAAACGTGAGAATACCAGACGGTCCATTGTAACTTTTCTCATTTGATGAAATGGGACTTCTTTTTTTTGTCAAATTACCAGTTCCAACAGGGCTATCTAAATACAAAACGGATCGATGATTTGTCCACGAGAACTTGTTTTCTTTCCATGACTTTCCCTCCGGGTCAAGTAATATGGGACCAGTTCCTTGGAACAATCCGAATAATGCGGAAGTACCTGGGCCGCCACCATGCCAAAGAATGAGTGGGGAAGATTCGCTACCTGACTTTTTAAATGATTTGCAGAAAAGATTGTACATGTATATTACTATCTTGTAAGTTTCGTATATCCGAATTTAAAATGTCTAATAGTTATGTGAAATGATCGAATATTGGATACTATTCTATATAAGAACTTACTGCTGCTGGAAAGAACCAAAAGAATAAGTGCGATCTGCAAGTTTCATCTACCGTCAAAAATCCGCTGTAACTTTTTATTCCCGGAAATAATTCCACTTTGGAGAGAGATCTTGCCTTGCTAATGTTACCGTTCTTTATGAGAGGAGATAGCAGCAGGTTCCGTGATAATGAATTTCTCCATGTTACTGCGGTCGCTTGAAGAGATAATACTACATAGAGAAATGCGATTGTGATAACAAACACTAGGAAAACGTTGGAGCAGCAGCGTGCACAAAATGATACACATTTGGAGTAAATGGGTTCATGCCGCCTTCTGGAGGATGTTTCCCGTGCTTCCACAGGCTGATACTGATCTGATCCAAATTGTCTCAGTATTTCAATGATGTCTCTGGGTACCCTTATCTTGCTGCTGGAGGTATGCTCCTTTTCCATAGTTTACTTTTTAGGCAAGTTTGTATTACACTATTTCTAAACACTCTTTTGGGGTAAACTAAGGTATTGTATATACTACAAGAGAAAATGCTGACATTTCCAAAAACATTTGTATGATAAATGAATTTCCTAAAGATAAACTGAAAATAGCTACTCCAGCTAAATTGGCAATTTAGCTCCTTTCAAACAAAGTTGTATGGTCAACTCAAATGTTGTGTGGTGTGTGGAAGCATCTGAAATTTTCTTGCTAAAAGTAATTAAGCTTTAAATGCTATGCTCATCATCATCATGACTCTCCAGATACCACGCTAGACTACATACGGTCATTAACTCATTAAGTTTCTCTTTGAAAAAGCGGAAAAGGAACAACACCAACAAGGCCAGTTATATAAGACTAAGTAAGACTATATTATACTTTATGCATATTATTGCATATTAAGACAAAGTAAGAAATATACCACCTACAACATATGCACCACACAAATTAGTTCAATTCTTCAGACAAAGAGACAAACGTAATCATAAATTGAAAAGCAAACTTTGAGAGTATAGCACAATGACTTCAACATGCATAGGCAGTTATATATATGCGTGCTTGTATTCGCAGATGGTTTATTTTTGTTTTTACTGAAACATACAATTCTATACCTTTAAAATACATGTATTTATTTAAATTTTGCCTTTTTTACTTTCTTGCTTATCAGTATAGATAGTAACTTGCGCGATAATGTCCCTCTAAGTCACGGGTTAGAATATACAACGGTAGTTTTTCTATGAATTAATTTGTGAGCCCTTCTTTCGGAACCCATCATAAGTCAAGTGTGTGTAACTCATTTACACTAATGAGTCCATAGAATTTAGTTTAAATAGTAAAGTAAGTACGTACACATTTAGCACAGTCATTAGAAATTGTCATACTTGATTCTACTGTGAAGTAGTTTTGTTTCAAGTTCCAAAGTTTCTCAGAAAGCTTAGAGTTGTTCTCTTTCAGTTTAGAAATAACTCTGAGATAAAGACTTAGCTTTGTTTATGTTTAGTTGTGTAGACAAGCTTTACAACAATATAAATGCGTTACATCCGTTAATTTGATTACATCAAAGGCATTTGAATTTTGATGGTAAATAGAAAAATAAAAATAGCTTACATTGGCTTTTACACAATCATTCTATCGTGCAGTCAAAGTCTCTTCTAACTAACGACGAAGTCTTAATATATGTGGCATGCATGTTCTAGGCTGATACGATTAAGGAGATGAAGAGTTTGATACTTGACTTGTACAGTAGCATGACGTAGCCTTATAGTTAGTAATTTTACTCAGTACTATAATATGCAATTAAAGTAAAGTAAAATAAAAGTCAAGACACTCAATAAGACATTACAAATAGAAAACATAACAAGCTAATTTTGGACGAGAACTAAAGCATCTATAGTATGTATTCTAAAACTGTAATTATATTATAATAGCTTTAGTTTTCTAAATGCTTTTAACGAAACAAAACATTTTTGGAATCTTCAATATTCATCCACTCTGTTCAAGAGCAAATATAGGTATATGTGTATGTATTCATATGTATGTTGAAACACAAAACACTGGAATGAAAATATCAATGCTAAAACGTAAAACAAAAAACATAAATAAACTCTCAATTTGATAAATTTACAAATCTTTCATCTTTATCGATTTCTAAGAGTCCATCAACATTGTTGATAGTGGATATGAATTAGGTAAGTCTATTTTTTACTCATCTTTTATTTCCCAGCATCGGAATCGTTGAGCCAGTATCAGTACACGTGGATCTATAAATATCTCTTACAGCCAACGCCAACAGCCTACAGCATGAAAAACAATAATATACAAAATAAGCGTCCTTTTTAGGCCGTCTTGTATTGTACCTATCATAAGGCATATAAAATGTCAAATACTTTTGAGCATAACTGCTACAAACACGGTATCTCAAAAATTATAATTTGATGATAAGATGGCGCTAGTGAGAATTTCATAACAATGGGTAAACAAATTTCACCAATTTTGCAGATAACACCCGCCACCCATATATTGACAGATAAATTGAATAGATCAAAACTGCGTCGCAGGAAGTCTTATGAAATGAAATTTGCTTGATGTTGCTACTTAAGGCTATAGAAAATCAACATTTTACTTTCCATACATGAAATACTGACAGAATATTAAGCATCCAGAAATTGAGTACTGATTAAAATAGATACGTTGATGTATATATATGTTCACTGTAAGCTACCAATACTACACAAAACATATTTTGCGTGATATTATTTGGTTCCCCCCACTTCAGGTAAAAACTTTCTGGAACGAGTCTTTTAGCCAAAACGTATTTGAGTAATCTCGTAATTTTTATGCGTGTATCGTTATTTATGACTATACTATAGAGAGTGCATAATTTACTGAAGTGTCATCAAGGGTAAGGGATTTTCATTCATCATTTGTGTAAGCTTTCCAACACAGCGACACCAAAGGTTTTTTGCATTAGACAAAGTGAAGGATGACGCGAGTGACAGATACATAAAGAAGGGGAGAGTTCATGCATGCTTTCTATACAAATGGATGACAAGCTCAAAGTAAGATGCCATTTGTCAGTTGGGAAATAATCAACACAGCTCACAACTAAGGCTTACGGCATTTACACCACCACATTTGACGGTGGTACTTTTAGAAACTTTTGTTTCGTCAGATCTCGCAATGAATACAAGTTTTCTTTTGTTTGCAAAACTGAATTATCTGTTCCCTCGCACTTTTAAAAGTTGCATAGAAAATCAGAATTGAGTTTGCAAGATGCATAGACAAAACATTCCTATTAGACAATCCGGTTAATGTCATTATGAAAGTGAAAGATCATAAAATCTACTTTCATTTTGTTTAAACTAAAGTCGGAAGAGCTATGCTTAAATTTTTGTGTGAAGTTTAATTTAATGGGATAAGACTAAGATTATCATAAAGTTAAGTATAACCATAGCAAACTAAGATCATAAGATTCTAGCTATCTCTGGTATAACATTATGCACCCATGTTCAAATAAAGTATTGTGTGTAACAATTTTTTTCAATTTCACAGAAATATCTAAATACCTATAAAGTCAGCGTGTCGCCTTTCCAAACGCTTTTACTGCGTGCATTGACCATGCATTTATGTGCTTACATTTACATGTAATATACCAAATAAGAACATAAACAAACTGTTTCCAATGCGTTGCAAAATTGTTTCGGAGACTATCAAATATTGTTTTTTAAACCAGTTGTTTAGAAAAATCCAAATGATAATAATAACATACTGTTGTGAATCGCTGAGTGCATTTAGTAATTAAACGCTTTTAGTGACATATGCTTATTTTGATGATTTGCGATGATGAATTCAAATGACTACACTGAAACTATTTTAGAAGCTTGATGTTACAGAAAAAGTGACATAATGCTTTAAAACTTATTTTATTAGTAATAACCGACGCTTATCATTGAACCGGGACTTATCCTAAAAACCGAAACTTATCATTGCACGATGAGTTGTATCATAACTAACTAAGGGTCATCATTTCATGAAGAATGATGGAAATAAAAATCGTATCATTATGTATTATGGTAATTAATGCATTAACGGGTTTTTGAACAACAGGTGTGTAAAACAGCAATCAATTAATATAGCAATTGTGGTGTTTATGACTACAGTTGTAGATGTTAACAGTATATTTTCCATAGCAAATATAATTTACATAGAAAATATTGTTATATCGCTGGAAAATGCGAGAGGACATGCTTCATACAAAAAATAATACACAATTTAGTTATAATCTGTAAAGATACAGGAGTACGTTGTCAACAAGTTTGTCGACATTTCTCCCTCTCAATCCTCACTGATTTTAAATTGCATTCCTGAATTCTCCAGACGTTACATTAGAACTACATTAATGATCGAGTTATCATTTAAAAAATGTCATTTTTCATGAACGAAGAGATGTATTTTGAAGAAAAACTTCCAGTTTTCAACGATTTTGAAGTGGAATGAAAATTAGAATTGGCCTGATGCATGTGTTTTAGATGAGAGATAAGGATCCAAGCCTTTTGTAGTACAATCTTTTTTCTAGGACATATTACATGCACGTAGGGCATGCTGGGCTCTCTAGTATTAAAATACGAATACAAGGTATATCTATAACTATGATATATACAAGACTTCTTATTGAATGTGATGATTCATAAATAACAGTTTTATGGTTCCTATGACGTTTATAGCTAAAAATGTTACTTTACACTTTCAGGATTTTGATACGGTTATAACAACGCAACTATGCAATGGATTACTGCTTTATATGTTGATAAATGCAATCCACATACAACTTTTAAATAGACACAAACACATATACAGTACCTATAGATAATAGGAGCATAAAGTGTTTCACTTTATTACGTTTTAAACCAGACAAACCCCCAATTTCGGTTCGATAGCGTGAAAATGTTATCATTCTTCTTTGTGCCCTTTTTCTTGCCAACACACAAAAATATAGTCGTACTATTTACCTCTGATTGTTCTCTGGAATGTAAACACGTTATCAGATGTATGATGAAATATATATAACAATGAAATTGGACATATTTTGTTAGAAGTAGAATCCCAATTTCCTAAGCTTTGTAGTTAAAATTTACATAAATTGCGCTATATATTGACAGTAGACATAACAGCAAAAACAGCAGTAAAAAGCATATAGGTTTTTTGCATAATTTATTGGCAAGAATTCATAATATGTTACAATCGAAGGGTCAATTAATGGATGAAGTGTTTCCTGTACTAAAGTTATAGTTAATTAATCTGTCAAAGTTTTGAGGTACGTCTCTACTTGCACTTTGTTTGACGCGTATGTTTAAAAACGATTTATCCACCCCCTACCTTCATAATCTCTCCATATATATGGATGTTAAAAGCTCATGACTGCTCAGGTATGTAATTCATTATTCAATCAGATAACATAGTAGATAGGTGGGTAATTGGTTCGAAACGTAAAAAGTAAGGATTAGAGATTAGCAGGAATTGCATATGTACATATTTTTAATTAAGAAATATATTAAAAGGATATATATACAATATTTGAAGTTTTTCAATTCTGGACTTTCTATAGTTATTGTCATTGCTAATTAACTTCTGCTGATCGGAAAATCTTTTCTTATCTTGACAATTTTAGGCCTCACGAAATGGTTACGTACGTTTGGTCATGGCGTCAATTAAAATTGTTTGGCTTGGCTTATAGTATATCTTATGCTTCTTGGGTTTATAGAGTTTATGCATTCAGCCAATGGATAATGAAACTGTTTTTGTCACGACTTTAGCTAAGACCAAATTTATTTAGTATGGATTCCAATTAGTTTATGACATCACATTAAACATAATATCGAACAGTCCAGCTTGCTCCAATTTTTATCGATAAACCAGGAAAAATGTTTTTATTTCTTTCAAGAACATTCGTGTTTCAAAGTTGTCCTAACAACTTCAAAGTAATCATGTTTGTCAAAATATTTATTTGTTAATTGCAAAGGTGTGTATTTGTTCATAGTAAAACTGTTTCATGTCATGTAAGGCTAAAAGGCTTAAAAGTGCAAATTCTGGTATTGAATAAAGATAAACTAAATATAGTATGAGCTAATCCATCAGTGCTTTATATACACTCTGCATAAAAATACTTAAGTAGGTATATTTGTTTAATAAATTCTATAACTAGCAACGTTTGAATTTCGTCTTGGTGACTTTTACTGGATATAATGTACATTCCATTGAAAACTGGTGTCTTACTATAGGCCGGTGTCAATAACTTGCAACAAGATAGCTCGTCAATATTTAAAGCAATCTATTAAGATGCTTGAGTCATTTATTCAAGATTCTAGAACATTACATATTCTTTACAATTTTCTAAAAGTCTATCCAATAAAATAGTCACTTAGTATGCAAACCTGTGCTATATATAAACATCATTGTTGCTTAATATAATTCTAGAAGAAACCCCTTCTTATGTTTTTCAAAGTACATACTTAGGCTTGCCTAATATTTTTCCAATGAAAATTCTAAACCTCGTAACCTCGTACAATAAATTAATTAATCGTTCCTGGTTGATCCGTTTGCAGTAAGGCAGAAAAATAACCAAAGTGAAACTATTTCCTACTATTAATTAGTGTTGTCACACCCTTCATTCTGATCATACCCAACTTATAGTTTGTCATCTTTAATATGCTTCAAGATCGGTGCATTCTATTTTTCAATACTTTCTGCTAACTTGGCACTTTTCTGGAACAAACAGAACCAACTGCAACTTCAATCCCCATACTCGGGAAAGAAAATTGCAGATTAAAAAAAATTATGGGTCGGTAGTTCCTGTTTTAGGTGGTGCTTACAGGCTACTATGTATGTGTAGATTGTAGATCAGAAAATAGCAATTGACAAGCCAATGTTAATTGTAGCAGAGTATCTTATTGGGAAGCTAAATACAATTTCGTAGGCAAGTTATACAGGCAGTTATTTGCAATTTCGGTTGAACTAGGAATCCAAAAATATGATAGTTACTTTTAGCAGCGTTACATAAATAGGTTTACAAGTCTCGCGTTGTGGAATAGTAGTCTCTGTGGAATAAAATTCCTACATTTTGTATAAGAAGGTGTTTTACATGCTTAAGATTCGTCTGTATACACTTGACACTATTATGTATTATGTCATGCATATTTGTGTCAAATGTTGATTGATCTCATTCGTGTGGAGTAGTTTTACCATTGTCCTTGGCATCTTTGACGCAAGCGTTTCTCCCAACCCGAAATGCTAATTTACATTTGCATCTTGACACAATAATTGTACATCGCTCATTTTTGTACAATTTCATGTGGAGAAATATGACCAAGTCGGAGCCATACCTACACCTCGGAGCTTACATTACTTGCAGTGTATCAGTATTTTTGTTAGTGTTAAATCTAAATGTAGTTGTTCCTGAAAAAACTTTGGTTAAAAATCCGGGATCTATAGAGTTTGCAGAAGAAACAAGCAAATTTCTAGCAGACGGACTTATTTTCAGACATCTTGCTGGCTGCTCCATAATTTTGGCTTCATCAACTGAGAACTTTGAAACCAATGGAAACGTATCTTCTTTCAATGCACTTCCACTGCTCAAACAAATACATGCAAATTTATTCCCCATAATAACACTATCCAATTTAAGTTGGAGAATGAAAGGGAATAGTTTTTTGCGGTTCACGTCAGCATGCAAATGTGTTGTTACCGTTCTGTCTAAAGTTACCCCAGAGTTTCCTTTGTCGTTCAAAAGGTTCGTTATAGGCAATGAAAAACTTGTTCGAAAAGACGAAGACTACTACGTTTTCATTGCACCTAGTGAGGACAAATCAAACTCATTATTAAAGTCCCAAATTGCTTTTATAGTGCGGTATAAAATTGTTATTTATCCACGTGCAAACCCCCAAATAAACTATAAACAAAATATACCAACTCAAAAAGTTAACTCATTGTTTTCCATAAGTACAGTATGTATATATTGCCCAAGTTCCAACAAAATTACCTCGTTGCCAGTGCCAACACCAAATACTCAATTATCAGAAATATTCCCAGATTTTACGAGAAACATGCACAATCACGTAGTACGGGTATCCGCACCAACAAAATATCTTGCAACTTATGAAATGGGATTTGTAAATGGACAAAGACGACATAAGCGAGGCATCCACACTTTGATGTTTAACACAGTTGCTAATAAAGTCAACCTGAGCTATACAGTTCAACCATGTACAAAATTCGGAAATATTCCAGAGGGGGCGTCCGGTGTGCTACTTGGAAATGGCACTTGGGCAGGTAATGAATGTTCTGAGAAACTTTCTCCAGAGCTGTGCATACCTATATGATTTTACAAAAGTTTTTTGGTTCATAAACTTCAGTTGAAGACTAATAATATTATGATTTAGGTTGTATGGGAGACGTTGTACGAGGGATTTCTGACATGGCATTGTCCGTGAGTCCAGACGACAAACGCTTTCTAGCGGTTCACTTTACATCACCCTTCGAGTATACCTATGTGACATACACTACATCTAAACCGGGACTGTACTACTCATGGAAAATCGTTTTTTCTGCTCTCAATAAATTGATTTGGACATGCATAGTTGCTTCAATTCTCATAACGTCGGTTACAATTCATCTTGTGGACCAACACTTAGTTTTTGGGGGTTCCTTACTTAGCAATACAAGCATAGACAGATTCATCGTGACTTTGCTCTGTTACACAGGCTACATTGTTGGACAACCTGTTCCCATGCCGAAATCGTTTCCTTCAAAGTTTCCTTATACTTTCTGGCTGTTCTATGGGCTTCTAATAGGAGTAGTTTACTCCAGCAGCTTGCAATCAAAAATTGTATCACCGGGACTGGAATATACTCCAAAAACTTTTTTGCAGTTGGTCCACTCAAGTTATAAATGGGGAGCAGCAAGTGCGTTTAGAGATGGGCTTGGAGAACAGCTTTTTAAGAACTCTAAGAATCCTGTTATGAGAAGCATTTACCACAAGATGGACGGAGACAAGGATGAAGTTACTTGTACAAGGAAAGCTCTGTCTCGATATGCTTGTTTCAATTGGGAACTAATGCAAAGATTTCATTTGGTAACCGAATTTGCGGATAAAAGCGGCAATCATCCTTTCGAGATGGCCACGGATACTGCATTTTTTGTATCTCTAAATTTTATCACTAGAAAAGGGGAATTGTATCGTTCACATTTTAACAATTTCATGTCACGTTCATTTGACTCTGGTCTAGTAAAACAAACACTGGCAATGGACTGGAGAAAGTATAGGGCGGATGTTGTAGAAGCAACAAGACAAGGAAAGATGGATAATTTGTCTCAACAGGGGGGTGAGGAAGGACCACAAGCTTTTAAGTTGGATAATGTAAAGGGGGGTTTCATTGTTTTGTTCTGTGGGCTAGTACCCGGATCAGTGATTTTTCTTCTGGAGAAAATTACTCCTGCGTACAAACTCAAAAGCGAGTTATAAAATATTCAAAATAAATGTTTCATTCAATAAAATACATTTACGTATAGGATATGGACAAGTTAGTCTTTAAAAAGCTTTTTTGTCTACTTAGAGCTATGATCTTTGTAAAAAATAAAAGTTTAAAAACGTGCCATCGATTTTGATCTTGATTCTATATTTCATAAATATAATACGAACTAAATATTACAAATTAGCAAGAATTGCTTAGAAACACGAAATTTTAATTTATTATTCATATATGCTACATATTATTTTTTTACAAATTATTCCATACAGTCTGCATAAAAAGGAGCTACTTAAACATCTAACTTTTAAAAAATCAATATAGTTTGCAGGAGAGCGATATAAGAACTAAGAAAAATGAAACAACATAGTACATTCGCTTTTAAGCATTTCTATTTCTTACAAAAATAAAAAAATATTCTCCAGTTTCAAAGCTGGAACAATTTTTAATAATACTTAGTAAAATACTTCCATTTTAGTACAAGATTCAGTAGTATTAATTTGTTAATTGTTATTTATCTAATAAATCTTATTTGAAATATCTTGTCATAGTAGTCATGGATCACATAAAGTTAACTTCAAGAAAAAATACGCGGCGAATTATATTGGTGATTTGGCTATTTAAATCGGTGTTTAATACTCGTACAAAAGTTGACGAGACAATTTTAATTATGCAGCAGATTTTACAGTCCTTTATTCCTATCCCACTAATGGTGAATAACAAAAATAGATTTTATCATAGTCAACTATTTGTAACCAAAATCACATTTAGCAACTTATGTAACTTTAAAAGTCGGCATTCATTTCTAAAAGCAATCGTATTATGGGGAGTTGGAAAACTTGTAGTCTCCCTTCTGACTGTTTTCCTTGCGTTGCATCTTGTAGCTTTGATAATGTCTCGTGGAAGTGCGTTGGAAGTAGTGATGGATGCTATCATGGGGGTAATAGGATACGAGGGTGTGGTGGCAATTTACACATTAGAGAATTTCGCATCAGGCTTAAGTTTCATTGGAAACGAATTACTCAGAATTGTGGAAACCCTACAACAACAAGGTATGTAAATAAGAAACTCTATTTTTAAATTGTGAAATATGGTTGTCTTATATATTCATGACGGACTTAAATTTTTTGAAAGACTTCGTTTCAGTAATTGTAATCTTGGGGAAACCAATCGATCTAGCAAAACTAGCCGTTTTAGCTGCCGGCGTGTGTATGACGATAATTCCTCTCGCAGGCTTCCTTATTCCCTTTTTGATTCCAGAAAATTCCATTAATTTATTGGTGATATCAATGCTTGTCAAACCCTTACGGGTAAGGAATCCCTGTGAAACCTTGTTTACTTCGTTTATTGGTAGCATTTTCATGGGACTTACAGCAATATTTGGGAGCATTTGCGTACTTCAAGGAGTTATGCTAGTGATTTTCTTTTCTGTTGCCGCATTGAGTACACTCAAATATGCGTACTCAAAGTCAATTAGAAGTAACCGTAACATATACACGACCATAAGCCAAGGTATGATAAATCAACTAGAGAAGATTTGAAAAATCTATATTATTATGCTGTAGACATTAATATGAAACCGAATATTAAACATTTTGCAGATGCTATGACAAAGAGTCTAAGGAGCAGCTTACATTTGTATAAGCAACTGCAGATTCTTATTAGTTTTGCAAACCAACAATTAGCTATTTATGCACCAAGTTTAGTATTTGTGGGAATATCATTATGTATTATTCCACTGTATATGCTAATTAAATTGCGAGGTATGTTACACTGGATGGTTGTAATTGCAGTCTTGGCGTTTTTCCCTGCTGTAGCAGTTGTAACCGCTTTGTTGTTGTCTATGGTGGGTAAGATTGAAAGTGAAAGTCGATATTTTCTTCGGATGTGGAAAGTACGACCGAAACCAAAGCTTGATGCTTTGTGGTTGGCAGCAGCTCCAAGAATTTTTATTCGATTGGGTACATTGGGTCAACTTGATAATGATACTCAATTTTATGTATTTAACAGCATTCTAAATTACTTGGTTACATTTGTTTTAATTACTTAAGCGTTTAATAACAATGACCGGACACTAATCTTAATCAGCAATAAATCAATCAAATAATGAAAATGTTGTATAGCAATAAAATTGATATGTCTGGCATAACAAAGACCGTATTACTTATTTATGTTGCCATATTAGATACGATCATCGTAAATGGGCAAATTTTTGCAAGAAATCTTGTGACAAGAAAAATAACAAATGTCTAGTTTGCAAAATGGAATCAAGTTGTACTGTGTTAAAGCATTTTGTTGTTTTAGTTTATTTTAGTATTGATTTAAGTTGTATGTTTTGTTGTTTTATTTAAACAATAAAATAAAATTCACAACTGAATGAGTTTGCAAAGATACAAAGTTCAACGGGTACATTCATGTACAGTTCAATGCACAAAGGATACAAACAACCAACTTGGTACTTTCATGTAATGGAAAGTGAAATTAGACGTTTTCTGCATTTGCAATAGCAGAAAGTTGGAATTGGCAAGGAAATAAAACACTCTAGGCTCGGATGATTGCAGTTGTGACATCTATATTGTTTGAATGTTTTAGTATATGTACTAATAGTTTGAACTTTGAACTAACCAAAATATCTTGTACGTACAACGTATCTGTATTCAATGAAGATACAAACAGTTTATGTCAAGCAAAGATCACCCTACGAACATTTCGTACCTTCCAAATTGTATTAATAACTATAAACAGCCTCATCATATAAAATTGTATGAACTCAGTACTGAGTTTGCATTTGCAAATTTTTTGGTTTCCAAGTTTGCATTGTTGTATGCAAAGCATTATGTGACATATGTATTTATGTAGGCGCCTAACACACTTACATGAGTCAGTGTTAAGTTTTAAACAACTACACGTTAAAAGTTTGTTGATTAATGGAGTTACATATAAATTGCCAGAAGATAATTGCCAAATCTGGAATAAAGAAAAAATCTAGTAGAAGGTATATCATTAGTTTTAATCAGGGGAACATGGGTTTTAATTAGTTTTTGTGAAATATTTATATTCTGAGCTGTGTTAAAATATAGAAATTGAACTGTTTGGTATATTTGCTATGCATTACAAAGGGAACTTTAAGTATTGCTTACTAACGTATATTTCTAATATTAATTTAGCTTTATGAAATCAGGGCAGTACACGTTACGCTATTTTCTGCTGTGGGCTGCTAATTTCCGCTTTTACTTTATGGATAATTAAATAGTTATTTCGTAATACGGGTGTAGAACATGTTGTGGAGAAGAGAGAGTTGTGCAACATCATGACAGAACCTGCTATTTCCATAACATTATAGTACGTTCAACGCTGTCAAATTAAGTTTTTATTGCTTAATGTACATGTCCTAGTAACATTGAACTTTAATGAAATTTTAAAATTATCATTGTTTTAATAATAATGAAAATAATTAGCAAACGGATACATTAAATATACAATCGGTTCGGCAAACTTTTAGACATTTTAGTTTATTCTTACAAATGCATAAAAAATTAGAACCGTTGGATATTTTCTACTTTGTGCTTGTTTAGCCGTGAACACTGATTACTGGTGATACTAATATTAATGTAAAACTATGCTCAATGTCAGTCACAAAAATATATCTAGCATTTAGTACCACTCATGTATAAAGAAATATTTAAACCTTACCACGATATATTATGTATTGTGTTGTAACGTAACGTGAATTTTAAACTTCTATAAAAAAATTTTATATCGAATTTAACTACTTCTACTCAAGTTTTAAAACATCATAGTACTGCAGAAATCCATTATGAGTATTGGCAGTAATTGAGGGTACTTGTCAAGTTTTGAAGTACTCTAAACAACCCTTATCTGATGAATCCATATTTAATTACTTTTCAAGTAATTCAGCATGTTTTACCAGCAACCAAAATTGAATTTCAAACCGTTATTATGATTTTGAAAAGTCTTTTAAAATTGTCATTACTTTTTATTATCACCTTGGTGTTTCTTGGTGGGTCAATTTCCTTTTTATAATTAAGTGTTTGTTCCACCAACCATTTCGTTGTTCCATTATCATGCATAATATAGTATATAATCAACCAACGCCTGTCTAGTGTCTTATTGGTGCCATTTTCGTCAGAAAATCTTAATTTATTACCAATTACTTGAAAAAGTAGCACAATCCATACTAACACAATTTTCATATCAAATGTTCAAAGTGATATATTTTATTGAACGCATTTCTTTTGGTAATATCAACTGTGGCGCATGAATTCTATATCAAATGAAATTGGCCAATATGTCATCAATATTTTATTTTTGAATACATTTTGCAATCGTCATGCGGTATATTTAAGAAAAACAAAAAGTACCTCTGTTATGGATAATAGAACCCAACCCGACAAACTTCTGCCTGCATGACACATGAATCTACTTAAAATTTAAAAAGAACTGACGTTACGAAACTAATCTACTTGGGACTTGATTATTATTTCGCTTAATATTTTCTATTGTTTTGATTTCATAGCTTTCATAATGCAAAAAAGCACTTATGGTATATTAAAACTTTATCGTATGCTTTATTATCGATATCGATACGTTTAACGTTTATATATATTTTCATAGACATGGAAAAGATGGCAGGAAAAATAATCCTACGCAAACATATAATAATCATAATAATTTTCTTGAAATATTTTTTGTTTTTAAGGAAACAACCTAACCAGTCTGCGTTAGTTAATTTATAATTTTATGGTCATGTCTTCAAAGGTTACGGCAATATCGAATATAGCAAAAATACAATAAATAAGAAATAGCATAAAGTTTGCGAAAAGTTTGTAGCCAATTCAAAAGATTACGTATCAGTTTTATAAATGAAATTGGTTTGCATTATGAAAGGATTCGCTTTTTACAACAACAAGCGATTTCCTTTTTGTGAAAAATAACAAAACTTGAATGAATTGAATGAATCGCAATTCGTTTCACCTTTAATTTGTGTATAAAGTTTTCGACTATAGTTATTGATCCAGGTTTTGTTTTTTTCTTTTCTTTTCTCAGATGACCCATTCAAGTAATGACTACTCAACTCATTTTCAGACTTTCTTTGGAAATCGGAAATCAAATAAATCATCCAGAGTCCAGAGCATCATATATATGTAAAAACTTGAAAGGAAACTGTTGTTTTTTAGAAAAGGTATGTATCTAATGAATAACAAACAAGACCTAGTATCAGATAAAAACAACTTAGGAGAAATGTTGAAGATCTACTATGTTGGAACTTATCTTTGAACAATTCAAAATGCCATAGGCACAAAAGCCAAGAGCTACGAAGAGATCTAATATCCATTTTACAATTAAGATATCCGTACAAATCCAAATGGTTCATGGTTCCTGGAACTTACATAACTCTTTCATTACCAGTGTACTATATTTATAAAACAGACAAAGTTGTTGTGGAATAGATGATTGCACAATTGTTTATAGCTTCTCTGCGAACTAGGTATATATCTTCCTGGTTGACTCTAAAAGCTTGTAGACATATGAATAGAACAATTAGCATAAATATACTTTATCCATCCCTGCAACAAAATTTGTTTTTGCTTGCAAAAATAAAACTGGAATTTATAGGAGAGAAAACGCATAAACAAAAGTTAAGTGCACTTAAATATAATAAAAAATTTCTCATGTTAGCTTGTCTTCCTTCCTGTCTCTCCCATGAGGATTGTCTAATATTTTCACTTGAAATACGGATAGTTACTACGGGATTTGATTTTGTTCAACATTTAAATGAAATAGAAACATGGTCATGGTAGAGCTTTTCCTAGGGCTTTTACTTCCTGTCTTGCTTTCCCCACAGGGCATTCTTATAAGTTATGTATAAATTGACTGATTGAATACATGCTAATGTTGCATTTTGATTCTTCTTTCTTCATAAATCTTTCGACCTTTCGCTTCATTTCAATTTTTAATTTTCCTTTCTACTTAAAAGGGTATTTAGAATGTATTTTTAGTATAAATTGTTTTTAAATATTCAAATATATTGCCAATTATTTAAAAATAACGTAAACGAAACAACTTATAGGTCATATACGTTGTTATTCTACTCAGGAATTCCAATACGTATATACATTGCTGTAATACTTTCTGTTTAAAGTAGATTACAGTAATGAAACCTTTTGTTATCAGCAAATCAAAATTAAAATCAATTCAAATTTAAATACCATAGCCTAATAATTTCACCAAAATCAAGACTAGCCTGCCAAAAATATTTAATTATTTGCTAAAATACAACTGAAAAGTTCACTGAATTGATTTTAAATGTTAGGTTTTAATTTAAAAATAATAAACTATATTGCTCAATAATGCCAACTAAATAATAATATAGCATTTGTTGTAAACCGGAATCAATACTTCATATGTCAAAATCTCATCAAAAGTATGTATACTGCCTGTAATTGTTTTTAAATTTTGGTTGTTATGATACGATAAGAAACCAATTTTCATTTGACCTTTTGTAAATGCTTTGCCAATAATTATTAAGATTATTGTAGACCGTTCCATGACTATCACAATTTAAAACTGATACCATATATATCTTTAGCAAAAACTGATAGCCCGTTGTATTAACTATTAAATTCGTTCAAGGGAAAAATTTTTTAGTTTTATTGTTTCAACTGCAATTTATTTCTATCATCAGTTTTAAAACACGTACAAAAACCTTACTGTACACTTGTATTACTACTTATATCACTCAATACCTACATTCAAAGAAGAGAATGCAAGACAAGAAAAATATTGCTTGTCATAAAATATTCAAATATTTTTATTATTGAAATTCAAAAATAAAATCCCTTGTTTTTCCAAGACAGGATAGATGCACCAGCACAAAAAAGTAATATAAATGCTTTAATGTATTCTTGTCAACCGGTGAACTGGAAATATCTACATGTTTAATATTTTGCACGAAGAAAAGTTCTCCTGCCAGCTAAAAACCAGGTGAAGCCAGCATAATTTTATTTCCTTGTCTTGTTTGCACACAGGAAAAAATGCGTGAGAGAGTAAACATCACGTCATGTCAAAATGCTTGCTGCTTTTAGTGATCCATAGAGCTTTTCATTATACGTTAACACAAATTGCATTACTCAAGAAACAGATCGTGCTGACTTTTTAGTTTGCGAATATGTGTGGGTGTAGTTTGTAAATTCATTTCAACTCAGTGACAAATACTTTGCTTTGCAAAATAAATGCTCATATAGTAGTAGGTATATATAACTGTATCAGAGTTAACCTAGGAAAGAACAAGCTTTATCCATTGTACTATTGTACCAATTTCTAAAAAATTCCATCAAAATTGAGAGGAAAACTACTACCATCAATGGACGACTTTTAGTAGAAAAGGCTTTTGTTGTTAGTTTGCTACTCAAATTGCATTTATTCTACAAACAGCTAATGACGAAAGGCATGAATTTTACAAGTTTTCAACTTGTAACATATTCTCCTTTTTATGTTACGTCTGACATTCGATTTTTTATTTATCATTTCCCACTGTGTACAGCCATGTTTCCTCCATAATAATAATAACCCTTTTAGTGCTTTCGCTGCCATTTTCATTCTTGCCAGCAGCAGAAGTAGAAAGTAAAATTGCTGCGATGTCACATGATATTTGCTGCTGAAACGCTTCATTCAAAATTCATGCAAATTATATATCTCTAAACGTAGAATTAAGGGTAGTCACTATAGTAGCTTAGTAGAGCCAAGGGAATGAATGTAGGCTAACAAAATAAAATTAGGTTTTTACTGTTTATTGTTCCAAGTATCAATATTTTCATTACCGTGCTCAACATTTTGATTATTTGTTGTTTGTTTCATAAGCTGTTCTGTCAAGAAGTAGTTTTCCTTTTTCTTCAAAGTGAAAAAGATGTTCACAAAAGAAAGCAGAAAATTATGGCAGCTACTTTACAATAAATGTAAGTTTAATATTTGTATGCTCATCTGCAATTGAAAAGTTTAAAAAGGAAATCCATTTCGAACTATAGAAGTATGTAAACATGACGTTTAAAAATAGTGAGTGAATTGAAATTTGATTTGAAATTTCTGAGGAATATTATTTAGTTCATTCAAAACCTGACAGCCTGTCTGCAAAATTTATTTTCCAAGTAGTACGGATATCGTGCGAAAAGTGTTATTAATTTTTCCAATGAACCCAGTCAGGGAGAGATTGGATTAGATTGATTTCGACATATGCACACAATACATGAGATACACACTTGTGTGTTTGTACCTGTGTGCAAGAGTGTAAAGAAGCGTTTCTTTTTCTCGTTGACATTTTCACAAATAATATTACAAACGGTCCAATAAATAGATATGAGCTTTTGTAGTGACAGTAAATGAAAATGAAAAGTTGCTATGCTATATAGCTTCTCTCTTTCTCCTGTTTTTCTGAGAGCCTACTTTCCTTTTCACTTCATCACGGATAATAGGCAGCTACTTTCAGTCGTCGCGGGGAGACCAGAAAGAGAGAAGGAGAAAGCGAGCTAGTGTAATAGGCTTCCTGGTAATATTTCCAGTGAAGAGAGTTACTGGAAATAATCTAATACGTATCCACGTCCACAATCGATCAAGTTTTGTGAGAGTTCCCATACTTTTTTGTATTTATTCGTTTTGAAGAGCATATATGTCATATATGAACACATTATGGATGGATGGTTTGTGAAGTGCTTCAGTGAAAGCAATAAAGAGAAAGCGAGCTACATACTTACACTGGCTTTAATATATTCCGTAGCATGCTGTCCCCTATTCAAACTTAATATTATTCTACTTAGAAAACGGAATAAAGGTATAATAATACTAATGCTTGTGCATTTATTAGGTTTTCTCCCTTTTATGTATTGTCAAATCTACCTGTTGGTTTATTAACTTGTCCACGTGTATTTCCTTCGGGAAGAGACTTCTTCTTGTGGCTATGTATGTTACTAATACTAGTATGCCTATATATGCACTGGTGATAATGACAGAAAGTTGGATACAAGAAGAGAATGAGCTGAAGTGCTTTTCTCTTGGCAGAGAAGATGTTAAAGAGCTTGATTTCTTTGTACTTTGTGCTTGTGAATCCCAAGCTTTCACCAACTTGTTTGAAGCCTGCTATATTTGAAGTGTTCATCCGTGCGTACAAATGTCCAAACAACAATTACACTTGTTTTGATCCCTTCTGCTTTCTTTGTACAGTTTTCTCTTATTGTCATTGACAATATTCTCATTCTCTCTTTTCAATCAATTCACCAATCTCATTTAGGCACACTCGACAAGCTTAGTCGAAATCAAAAACACTTTTCCTATCACTGAAGAATAGCAATCTGCGCTTTATTGCATTCAGCTCAGCGTATGATTCAAGGACAGCTATATTATTACGGAGAATGCCATAAAAGCTCTTTCCCATTTCACTCCATACCCTTTGTTTCAATTAATGCTAGCTAATTGACTTTTAAAAATCACATAAAGCCATTTTCCATCCTTTGAGCTGTCACCAGGCACAGTGGGTATATTGATATTTACTTTTTTACCCAGTTATGCAACAACAACGAAAATGAATAAAAACGAGTGAAATTTCCACAGACGACATTATTATGTAGGTGACAGTGAAAAGGAATACATCGACTCTGTGGAGCGAGTGAGTTGTAAGCTTAGTGCTTGTGAGCTTGTAGGGCAACATCGTCGGGGAACACGAAGAAAGCGTTCGTATATTATTTTTATCACCTTTTCATGGCAAAAGCGCTAGGCACTGCATCGTGCTTTTCCCTTTTTAACGGACACATACGTGTAACGCTGCTGCCGCGGTAGCAGTAGTCATTCATATTCATGCCAACTTTTACCTCATATCACACGTGTACTTATCAGTGTTGCTTGGGATGGCAGGTCGGCCAAGTGTGTTTTTTCAGCTCATTATTGTCATCGTACATCAGTCAGTGTAGAAGTAGCGCAAAGGTAGCGGCAGCAGAAAGGAAGTTTTTTTCCTCTTCTTAACTTGCATTATAAATAATTATATATTTTTGTAAAAAAATAACTTGTAGAAAGTTCTTACTGATAAAAAGTTGTTACAAAACGTATACATAAGTACGTGCAATCGCATTAATTTAAATGAACCGTGACAGTTGTGTAGCATGCCGATGTTTATCACATGCAATGACATGGGCAACTACTGGACAATTACATGTACTAAGTTGGTTCGTGTTTTCTGTGCATATTATCTCCAGTGCGCTTCAACCAAGATGTCATTAGTTCAACATCGACTACCCAGTAAATCACCTTCTTAACTTTTATGACATTGCGGGATTGGAATTACGTATTTTGTCATGTGCTTCAAGTCGATCCTGTCAAGCTGCAGTTTTTATATCAACATAAAACTGAAAGCATCTTTTTTCAGAGGCAGCGTTTTGGCAGAAATAAATCTTACATAGAAGGAAAAAAGGTAAAGGAAGAGGTTTTTATAACGTACTTGTAGAAATTTTGTAGTTTATATCTTCGTAGAATTTAAGGCTTTGATTTATCAAGCTGAGTGCGAGGCAGACTTCCTAGAACATTTCTATACAGTTTTACTGAAAACTTTGCATTTTGCTGCTGTTTTGTGCTACTTACTTACATCGTAGTATGATATTTTGCATATAATGTCAGATTAAAAAAACATATAAATTGGCTTTCCCCTTCCCGTATATATCTACTTCAGTCATTAGTCGGAAGAAGTACACGCGCTTGAAAAATTTTTGTTTTTAATATGAAATACGAGAGAATACACAGTCTGTAAAGGGTAAAACAGTTCAGGCCGGAAATTAGAAGCGGGTATTGATTGAGCCTGTAAGGTATCCACCTCACCACGTTCTGTTTTTCGCAAGTGGCATTTCAAAAGATAAGTGCTGTGTATGAAAAACTATATACGTCATTAAAAATTGAAAACTTCTAATTAGTTTCTCGTCACCATCAAAATTGGAAAAGTCTCAGAGCTTGAAAACCTCTTTTAACAATAAATCATTAAACTATGCTCCAAATAGGCAGTTTAATTTTTTTTAAATCAATTTGTAACACAACAAGTTCTAATTAAAAGGAAATTAATATACTATCGCTATTTATATCTTGTTATTACAGGTAGGAGAAAGTCTGGAAGCATAATACTATTGCACTTTCAGAAATAGAGTCTTTTATCAGAAATGAAAGAAAAATCAACGTTGACTAAAATTGGTTTGCATGGTTCGACATTGCTCATTACTAGAAACCCTGTAACTGTAGCTTTATAAATTAAACTTTGCACATACACCTTAGTCATAACATTATACAGTGGACATGTCTTAAGAGGATAAAAATATGAGTGGCCACAGTCAAGACGATTATACTGCTCCTGTTCAGCTGGAAAGTTTACTGGAAGTTCCCGTAAAATTAATACTTATAGAGGATCTCATCCGAGAAAAATCGGCTTCGTTGGGTTTACGAAACCCTGAGTCGCTAACAAAGGAGAAGGAAGCTTTGTCGAACAAGAAATGTCTTTTTGACTGCTGTGCTACGCCCTCGAGATGGAGAAACACGGATTGCTTTTCCAATAATTCCCAGTTCCGGACCACAGGGATTACACTACCTTGGCAAGAGTCTATGGCAGTGATACCCGTTATGCAAGTGGGCAAAGATCGCGGAATTATGAGCTCAAGTAACATAGACATAAGAAATATTAATAATGATGCGGACAGGGACATTGAGATGACCAATAAGAATTTGAATGATGACAAGGAAGAGCAGAGTTTGTCGCCAGATTCAATACCATTGTCCCTAACTTCCAAAGATAATAATAAACCAGAGTACGCTAACATGCCTAATCTGGATGAAGATGAAATCCCCATAACGGTAGTGGAGAAACCAGAAAATCTTTCAACCAGACCATCAAATCCTGAACAAAGAGAAGCTTCTATTAAAAGAGTTTCTCCAGCCTCAACATCTCCCACAGTAGATCCACCAACAACAACAGCTCTTCTAGGAAAGGTCACCGAGAAGCCTACCAGATACGAAGAACTGATCACCGTTGAAACTAGTAGCTCACCTAGTAGTATTAATACCGGTAATACGATTACATCTCCTAAAACCCAGCAGCATAATGTGCAAGAAGATGTTACTAAAGACACTACAGACGCTCCTACAAACCTTGAACAGAATAATCCCGTGGACGATACTCTAAAACTTACCTTTTATAACGAAGGAAGAAAGGAATCCACAAAAGAATTCCGAACAACAGGCTCTGATTCTGGAGGGACGTCATCCGGATCGAGTAGTGACGTTCGATTCTTTGAAAACCAACACGGCTTGCAAATGTCTAGAGTGATTCGTGAACCTGGTGAGGTGGGACCCACCGAGGGGAATACAAGAACAACACGACAAAATCAACAATCTGAGGCAGAAGAAAGCAACGAAAGCACATCTACGGAAAATACTCAAGCTCAGCGTAAAAGTCCGGTCAGTGGTAGCGCTGAAAAAAATCCACCCATTGCCCAATCAACATCAGTAATTACTCAGCAATCTCAACAATTAAGACTAACAAGCTCAATTATCCAAACCCTTAATAGCAACAATAACAATGCCACAACTAGCAATAGTGCTAACAACAGCAGCAATGCAAACAATAATACCTCCACTAATACCCCTTCAAGTACTCAACAGCAACAAGGAAGACAATGGGAAGGCCTACAGATTTCGAGATGCCAAAAAGAAGGAGCTAGTGGGATTACGCCGGACGGAGAAAGCAGCAGCAACAGTGTAAGCAACAGGGAGATTAGCAGTGAGAGCTCTTTCACCACCACCACCACCACTCCTGCTCGTAAGCCTCCAGAGAATGAAAAGGGGGAAAATGAGAATTCCATTGAACGGCATCTACAGTCATACCTCACATCCTTGAGATACGTAAAACCAACGGAAAGTGCAAATAATGAGCGAGCAAGCAGTGCTGGTGGCCAAGAAGGAGAATCTAGTGGCAGTAAAAGCAGATCTCCAATTATATCCCCACAGAGTAGACAACCAGCATCAACAAATATTATATCTCCAGTTATTTCTCCGCGTCATCACAATACGGGTTCACCGGGAGCAGCAGGGGCAGGTGTTATAAGCAGGATGCCAGCTATTCAAACGGTTTCTCCATCTCAGCAAGCTTCGTCGCTGGATTCCTGTCCGGAGAGGACAATAGCCAGAATCCCGACAAGGCCTTTCCTGCGGAGGAATTCTACATATTTTGAGCAACAGCAGCAGCAGCAACAACAGCAACAGCCTATATCAGCACCTCGGCCCCCATATCATCAAAATATGCTCCAGCAACAGCAGCCTAGAATGCTGGCGTCATCAATGCCAATGACAATGAGCTCAACAGCAACAACGGCGGAAGCCTCCACGGCCATGCCCTTGCACTCCCCTCCAAAGCGTTTCAAACCAACGCACTTGGCAGGAACTAATACAATGATGGCTCATCAACAACAGCAACAGTACCACCAACAGCAACAATTTCATCAACAAGGCTACAATGCTCAAAACAGATACCCTAGTACGACCAGCAATGTGTCCCCGCATGTCAGTAGAAATGGAAACGGTCATCCCACGCAAATAGTTCAACACCACCACCAGCAACAAACACCCGTTACCACTGCCTCCAATCTGACAAGGATGTCGACAATTCAACACCAGCAACAATCGATTCAAGCATACGCAAACCTACAGCATTACAATCAACAGCGTCCAGCGACACAACAACAGCAACATTCAGGATCTACCTCAACAGTTTCCGCCGTCACTTCAGTTCCTCATCACTCTCCAGCAACCGCTAACATGTATGCTGCTCAACAGCAGCATCAGCAACAGCAACAAACACATCATTCTTATCAGATGAAATATCGTCAAAATGCCAGCAATCTGGAGGCACAGCATCATCAGCAACAGCTTCAGTTTCACAGACATATGCAGGAATCATTGTTAATGGCAACTACGGCAGTGGCAAACTCCACAGAGCCTGTTGACAGTGCCTACAGTGACAGATTACGTCGCTACTGTGACTTCTATAATCGACAGGAACTGGATTTGGACAAGCTTCAAGAATATTACAAAAAGTATGGGTTTTATCCGTGGGACATTCTCACCGTACGAGATGAGTCTATACTGCGGCAAATGAGAGTCCAAGATCAGCGAAATCAACAACAGCAGAACCAACATCAACTACTGCAACAAGAGGTTCGTCAGGGTCAGAATGCCAACGTGGCCAGATATGACATGGTAAGAAGAATGGAAATGGAACATGTACCTGCAGCTCAACCACTTGCTCATCAAAGTCATCAACAACAGCAAGCCCATCATCAAGCGTCCCTGCGAGCAATGAACGTCGCAAGTTCTTCAGGTAGGACTGTATCACATTACCCCCAAACTTCCCAACAGCAACCCGTAATAGCCCATGCAGCCAGTACTATACAAGTTGGAATGACTGGTAGAGCTGCGAATGTCGTGTCACCACCAGCTTTATCCCCTCAGCACTCTGGCACACTTCAAAACAGGTATCCTAGCAATAATCATCAATTGCAGAGAATTCAGCAACAACGAGAATATGCCGCAGCACAACATCATCATCAACAACAGCAACAATTAAACAACAGATATTACCAAACTGGCCAAACGGCCAATCAAAATTATCGCCACCCACAACATCATCAGCAAATGGCGAGAGCGGGACAACCCTCCGCTAGTCTTCCGACAAATTATGACATACAAAATTCGCCTCATTTTCGAAATGCATATAACCAACTGGCAACTGCCGCTGCTGCCGTTTCCTCAGTGGCTGCCGCTGCGGCAGTTTCACAAAATGTTTTGCGATCAGCGGAACTCCGTTCTGGAAATACTGTCGTGAATCCTGTCAGGGATGAAAGAATGGCACAACATCATCTTCAACCACAATGTTCAGGTGTGGGCACTAGACCGGTTGTCATGACAGTCGCAGATCCTGTTCCTGCTCCACCAGAGGCAGTTCCTCTCAGTATTCATAGACAAGCACTGGAACAAGCTATTAAAAACAATCAAACTGTAGCCAAGACAGCAGAAATTGTACATGGCAATCAAGGGGTGACCATTTATCGACGCGATCAACGAGCAAGTAGTCCTCCATCACCTTCCCTGGCCCGCCATCAAATGCCACCGCAGGCACATCATGGACATTCGTATCCATTGGGAAGGCCACGGAGTGGTGAGGTTATACCCGGTGTCCCAAGTACAAATAAGGAACCTTTACGTGTGGTACCTTCTCCAACCCTGGCTCACCAAACTTCGGTTATACGCCGAATACAGCAGCAGGAATCGCCACCATCTGCAGCACAAAGATCATCCAATCACCAATATATTACCGAAAGACCGGGCATTTCTTATCGCAGAATTTCAAATGGAAGTAGCACAGACTCCAATGGTGGAGGTGCGGACACACCCGTACAAACTGCGTTTTTATATCAGCAGCATAAAGATAGCATAACTTTACATGCTGCAGGTCAATATCAACAACATCAACAACATCACCATCTTCTAAACGAAGCAAGTGGTCAACAACATGCCATTTCCCTTCGACGGAACATTATGGCCAATGAAAATAATATGCAAATGCTACCTAGAGCGGGTCAAAAACGACGAATTATTATAACCGATAATAACGGTATTAATCAAAACCATTCAGAAGCGCGTGCTGTCGGTGTGGTTTCCTCACCAGTTCCCCTGATTGGTGGTGAGGAACAAATGGTTACCCATGTCTCCCAGTCAGCTCTGATGGCCAATCTACGCGATGAGCTTCCTGACCTTGATGACCGTACGGATGGTGGTGGTGGTGGAGCCTCTTGGCCGTACGATCATGTTGTTCTGTTGGACAGTAAGTAAAACTGAATTTTCATGTTTCAAACTATCCATTACTAAAACGTAGTGTTATATCTAACAGTTTAACGAACATATATAATCATTATTATGCAAACTTACTGAACTTGTGTTTTGTTTTCCAATCCTTTTTTATAGGAATGTAAAAATATTGATTGAATAATGAGTGCATGAACGCATGTTTGCCCTACTTCTCTTTCTAAAATTGCAATGCTGTTGTGTCCTCCTCCCTCCTCTATCGACAATTTGACACGTATACCAAAGAAAGACAAAGTATGTACATACAAAGAAAGCACATGCATTATAAATTATGGTATAGTAGTGTAGAGTAGAAAACTGTGGTAGCAGCTTTATTAATATTTTACACGCTAATTGAAATGTTCTGCTTATTGCTTTTATTGCACAGGGCACAGAGAAACTATATTCAAACAGACACACATAAATATATTTTGCACATCAAGCGTCTATATATTTTTTCATTTCAATCTTCAATTTTTACAGAATACATACGCCAAATGCTCGGTGATGACGAGAGTATAAAGCAGTCACGGTACACATGCAGATTTAGTTCCTGTTCATGAAAGTGAAAGAGGAGTAGGACAGACGAGCATATTCAGTAAAACGCAATTCACAAAACCAGTGAGTTATTTAAATGCGCACAAACACAATTTTTTATTTAAAATGTGTGCCACTAAAACGTACAATTTAGCTCAATTTAGTTTGCCATTGCTTTCCTGGAAATTTCACCGCAAGTAGACTTTTTTGTAGCTTTTGTGATGCCGTTAATGCCGTAGCAGTAAAGTAAATGATGAGCATTTCTTAATTTCTTACCATTTACGATTAAAAGTTATAATACAGAATGTGTAACATTTTTGCAGAACGCATCAAAAGTTACATGTGCAAACGATGTTTTGAAACGCTGAAAACTGAACAACAAATACGGAATCATCTCTTTTGTAAAATGTTGGCAAATCATGTCCAATGTCACGTTTGTTTGCAACTTGTCACGGCGGACACTTATCCTACACATCTACAAATTCATGGAGTTCGACCACCTGATAGCATTCAAATTGATAACTGAATTTACTGAATACTCAGTTGAAAACCGAGGAAACACACATTGACAGTTTTAACAACTTAAGGGTTATATGCTGCCAGACATTCTTATTCTCAGGACTGGCAGTGTAAGAAAGTTGCTAGGATAAGTAGATAAAACTAATGCAATATTGTATTCGTTTAGTTAGTTGGTTCGATATGCACAGAGTAGTATGCACACATTCTGAGTACTTTTAAAGTTTTTCCTCAATCCAAATTATCATAAATACAAACCTACCTATTCTAATATATTATGTAAATGGATTCATTCGTTTAAGAGTTTAACCATATTATGATTCCTTATAAAATCAAATAATAAGCATTTATAAATTGGGATCAACAATACCATAAACGCTCTCAGCAACATTGTTACAAAGCCATCAGCTCACTATATTCGAAACAGATATTTAAGTAAAAAGGCACAGGGTATAGCTAACTGGCCTGAGCATAATATTGCGTTAGTGTAAGCGTTTGTTGAACAAATATGTACCAAGTTCCGTTGCGGAAAGTTGTATCCGGGTCTCGAAAATCGAATCTAAATTAATATTTAAGATGACAGTTTCCTATATATAATTGATTGACTGTATTAATTATTCAATGGTAGTTTAGTTTAAGGTTAAAAGGCACAGTTGATTATCACAGAAGGATGCATTGTATCTTTTCTGATTTATCGGCTAACTATTTTTTGGTTAGCATAAAGCTCCTAACTTGATAAATCGTAATCACAAATTGATTAGCATGTTTCTATTCACATTTTTTACTTTTATTTTTATGCCATTGCTAAAAAAAACTTTAAACTATAGTCAGACTGTATATAACAAATTATGTACTTATATTTATACATAAGAGATTTGCTTATTGTCAATTTGGCTTATCTAAGAATTAAATCAAAGGATAATTTCAAACGTTTATGGTTGTTAAGTGGAATAGAAAGGAAGAATTATTGACACAATATTTTGCCGTAAATCGATACTTAATTTTAAATTACCACATTATTATGTTGCTAGTGAATTTTTGTACCAAAAGTGTGTGTACAATGACAGGGTTATTTCATGTGCTGTATGAGACGTCTAATCGAGTTTGCCAAACTTCCACTTGAGTAATAGTAATTAATATTGCAAATAACAAATCCAATATTTATAGTGTACAAAATCTCGTCGAAAGAAATGTGATATGAAATATGTACATAGTAATCACATTCATGTAAGGTTTACTTATAGTTGAATGTTATCAGATAAGAAATATTTCTGCACTTGTCAGTTTTGTAACTTTAGTAATAATTAAGTCATTATCTGTGAAGCTTTATCTTTTAAAATGAAAGTGGTTTCATTTTCACTAGTCCGAATACGTACACTGATTTGAGGATCATGATGACCTGATAAATATTCAGGGGAAACACGAGACAACATTGTATCTCAGAGTTAATATTTTCTATTATATTGTTACTAGAGTTAGGTATGAAATGTTTTAAATGTAATACAATTACTTTCCATATAAATATGTCAATGGTCAAATGTAAAAATGCACGAAATGCTAAAAGTATTAAAAAATATATGATGCTTCAAGTCTTTTCATAACTGGAGAACTGGAGCAATTTGCCTCTCTCTCGTAATGTACATCCAGCAGCATAAAACCCAAAAAATAAAGGGTTACCCATTATTGGGTGATGGATGTATAACTCAAAAATCAGAAATCGAAACTGTATTTAACGTAAAGTATTTAAATAAAACGATATTTATTGTTCACTTATGTTTAAAGGATACAACAAATTAAAATGCGATGATTCTTAAGTATATTAATGGTGACTAGTTTCGCGTAAAAATAACTTTCATTTCTTCATCACTTTCATCCCCCCGCTCGTTCACAGAACTTTCTTTGGTCCCTTTGCTATCCTTATCGTCAAACAAGGCAAGCTCCAGATTCCCTCCAAATTCTTGTGGTGGCCCGAATAAATCAATCAGAAAATGATTTTTTCTGCAGCAGAATAAATAAACCGAAATAACTAAAATTGAGAGCATTGCCAGAAGTCGCATTACAAATGGACCAACGCCACGAAAAGCAAATTCCGTTATAGCGGAATGCAAATTAGCTTTCGGGGATTTATTCATATCCACAGGTTTCGAAGATGCGGACCAGGAATCAAACACATTTTCAAAGAATGAACAGTCTTGACTCAAATGAACCTTTTGTTTTCCCAACTCATCCAAACGAAAGTAATGGAAGCATTCTAGTCTTTGAAGTTCCCAGGCCTTGTTGCAATAGTCACTGACGCTGAGCCCGAGAACGGGAACAAGAAAAAGTGGTAGCAGCCATAGACTTCGTTGGTCTGTGGTGTCCACTCTACAAAGAGACATAAGCCAATATTAAAATTCTTGAAAATTAGCAATCAATAGCCAATTCTCAGTGATTTTTTTAGTACCTATTTAAGAATCCGATGCAAGTTATTACTACCAAAATGGTTTGAAAGGAGCTATACCATTTGAACAACAGCCAGTTCTCAGTTAGAGGTTTCTGTTGAATCCATGATATCTGTAATGACAGAAAAAAACAAGACCATTTTTGAAAAATCTGACAAACCTAAATTCAGATTAAACAACCACATAGTTTGTAAAGAAATACGAAATACTAACAGCTTCAATTCCCTGAAAAATCATACACCCCAATAAAACGCAGCTTGTGAAACACGCCAATTCGTGTAGAATCAGTGACAAGGTAAGAAACGAGAAACTGCCCCTTGTACCACGAGACACACCCCAGAAGGGTGGTTCACACTGGTTTCTCCCATTAGTGTCATAGAAAGTTTCCAAGAAATTATTTTCCGATGACCATACATCTCCTCCATGTTTCTTGGTTTTGGTCTGTCTCTTCAATTTTTGAAATCTATCTGAAGAGACGGAGGCTTGCATAAGTTGCTGCCATCTTGATGGTCTAACGCCCACTTCACTGGGATTAACCCTTTCAAAATGCTTCGTCTGAAAGCTGGGGTCATGTTGAGACATAATTACGGCTAGCTCATTTTCAACGCTCTCCTTTTCCCCAGAAAATGCAGATTCCTCATCTCTCTCCAACATACTCTTGGCACTGGTGGAAAATGAAAGGTCGGATTGGAAATAGCCGTGGTTATCAAACGCATGCTGTCCAGGAGATTTTTTCACTCTAATCACGTCGTCACCAAAAGACGAGAGGGTTTCCCGAAGAGAAGATTTTAGAGGGGATGACCGTCGTCGCCGTTGGTGTCCCTTGTGACCTCCGCTGGTTCTACTACTACCGTAAGACTGTCTAGACGAAGGCGAATCCATAGAGCCTTGCTTCTCATGAGGTTTTGAATGTCGATGTGAACTTTTGCTTCCTGAGCCACCAGCACTCTCCGATTTTGAGGTGGTGGGAGCCATCTTTTCAAGTGTGAATTACCGATTCAGATACAAATTCAAATGCATTTACGCTGAATCAAATTCACATACTCCACATTTTTGCGGAGTTAGGATTATTTTGCCATGAAAAAGATAACCCATAAACTACAAATCACATTATTGGACGTATGTTGTGGAGGCATAAGAACAGAACAGGTAACTAACTGCAGAAGAAATGGAATGGTGGAATAGGACAAAAAAGCCGTTGCTAACAACAAAAGCATGCAATACATTCGTTGTAGCAAAAGCGTAAGCTACTATTTCAACATTATGAACGAGGGGCAAGGGAACTAGGGAACAGACTCTGCATTTGGACTCTGGTGCGAACAGTGAAGTAGCGAGTATATAACGTTGTTTTAGAGCTTTGTATTATCATGCATTTGAGGGTATCATAGTTTGCCGTTGCTGATTAATATCAAACGGAAACTACAGTTGTAACAACTAAAATATGATGTACTTTAAACAGCTTTATTGGTTTTAAGAGGTGCTCATAGTCCTTAAAACCGTATGTAGAGCGAGGTAATAATTTCTTCCTAATAATGATTTATAACTAAAGAAGAATACACACAGGGTGATAATGATGAGTTCCAACATTAAACTAAACAAAACTTTTGTTTAAAAGACATTTAAGAAATCAATCATTAATAATAGGTCATAAAAACTTATTTACTTACACCATTATAATATTTAAGTATTTTAAAATGCTTTGTATGTGTAGATGCGCATTTATGCATGTCAATAAGATTATGTTGAATAATATCTTGGTTATCAATAGATGAGATTAGATTAAAAGAACAGCTTCTATGCTGCACTGCACTTCCTACATGAAAATACTAAAATCTTGAAAAATTACCTACATCACTACCATGTCCATCAGTTCTTATTATTTAATTTAAATAGAATTTTAGGTAGTTTTAGACGAACGAATTATAATCAAAGATGCCTTTTAAAGCTATAATATAATAGTAGCCAGATTTCATTTCATCAATTAAATTCATATAACAAACATTTTATCAACTTGTCATCTTATTATACATACCCTAATTTACATTTTTCATGCATACTTTGTAGCTAGTAATGTTTAGGTCCCTAAGAATTGAAGGGCCGATCAAACAAATCTTGTCTCACGTTCCCCCAAAACGATTCTCAGACCGATTTATATTGCATAAATGCCAGTAGACACTGTTTTTTGTGTCGGAGTCTGAAAACGTGGACAGCGACTAAAAATCAGCAATTTAAAAAATGTCAGGTTTATAGATGACTGACGCCAGTTGATGTTGTCTTCGTCACAAGAAGCGGAGAGTTTGGGCCTGGCCTGTGTCTTAACTGAAACAAGAATTGAGCTCGAACAGAGTCCAGTCCCAAAAATTCACCGCTTCCACTCTCGCCCTTGTGTGGTGTGTACGTGCACATGTGACGATGCTAGTAGGCAGCGTTTTGCCCTTGTGTTGTTGGCGGTGCTCTTGAAGAGCCACTTCTATTATTTTTTTGTCTACATCATTCTTCCTCTTTAGTTTACTAATTCCATCAACTAAATTTCCAATTATCTTTAAATTAGACAAGTGATTTAACCACCTGGATTTTGTCACCACTAAATTTTGTTGTGGAGAAACTGTTGATAGGTGAAGTTTTTTAAGTTGTAGCAAATGTCCAGGTGTGTATGTTAAAAACTTCAAGTTTTCTTGCATCCAAATTATCGAGTGACCTGTCACATAAAAATTAGGTTTGGATTGGAACCGGCCTGGGTGAGTTTTGTACTTTTTGATGCTCTTCCTGTTCAGCGATAATGTGGGATAATTATTTGGATGGTTTGTAAGTAATTATATTATAATCTCATTGTAGCTCAATCAATTTGTGGTCATTAAGGATTAACCAGCCTGTCAACTGGATTTGAACCTTTTGAGGACTTCCCTTCTCTGATTACGTGCAGTAAACCTTCCAAATCAGGAACTGTAAAGTTAGGAAGTGCATTATATAGTAGCGTATGTGAAGCACAAGTTAAGAATATGGCTGCCCTTCCAAGAAGAATCATCAAGGTTAGAATATTATTCATTTGTATTCATTGTTAAGAGTGGTAATTGCGATTGATCAGTTTTTACTGTCTCCATGATCTGCCCGGTGAACTAACAACAACTATTCTTTTAATAATTTTAAACAGGAAACCCAACGGTTAATGCAGGAACCGGTTCCTGGCATTAGTGCCATTCCTGACGATAATAACGCTCGCTATTTTCATGTAGTTGTAGCTGGTATGTTTAATTATGACCTATGTCATGTTATCTTTAAAAGGTCATGATGGTTTTTATAATATATGGTTTTTATCATTTTTTTAAAGGGCCAGAAGGTTCGCCATTTGAGGGAGGCGTATTCAAACTAGAGCTATTCCTGCCAGAGGATTACCCCATGTCGGCACCCAAAGTTCGATTCATCACCAAGATATATCATCCAAACATTGACAAGCTGGGTCGGATATGCTTGGATATTTTAAAAGGTCATTAACTGAAAATGAAGCACCTTCAGTGAAGGTCATGTATTTGTTAGCAAAACAGTATTATGTCGGATGAGTCTAATACAACAAAAATGTTTTATTCATTTTTCAGACAAGTGGAGCCCAGCTTTGCAGATAAGGACAGTGCTGCTGTCTATACAAGCTCTTTTAAGTGCACCAAATCCGGATGATCCGTTGGCGAACGATGTGGCAGAAATGTGGAAGATGAACGAGTCGGAGGCTATCCGAAATGCCAGGGAATGGACTAAAATGTACGCTTTAGGAAACTAATAATCTAAACTATCGTATTACTGATTACTGAACATGGCGAAAAGTCCAAATCTAATTTTTAAGCTCTGTAGTTTTAAACTAGTTACTCAACGTCCTATAATTTGAAATGTCAGTTAAGTTATAAGTGAATTTGTCCTCATCATCCTGAAGTCATCACTACTAAAATGCGAAGTCAACTAATATCCGACGAAATAATTATAATTACAATACTTCTAAGATAAGGCGATTGCCAATAAATAGGTGCTTTGAATTGTACTATGTGTATGCAACTGATGAAGCAAATGCGAATTCACCGAAAGCTGTTATCATTTAAATAATGTCAAGTTCAAAGTAGATGATGAAATGCATGCATTACCGTAAAATTAGGCTTGAATGCATGTTAATAGATCTTCGCATGTCTACTCTGACTGTTTCAATTTCTACATCAGCATTTGAAAATTTGCTCTAGTGTTAAATTATAGGATTTATTACAATATAATAGTTTGGATTTCTGATCAATAATATTTCCAGTTAAGGCTATCAGTTGGCGGAATCTCGCATTCTATTTGTATATTAACTGAAGCTCAATATTTTCTATTGAAAGTTTCAACATTACATATTGGCATTTTATAGTGTATAGATCAATTTCGCACTTGCATTTTCACAAACTTCTGACGTCCAGTCCCTTCCACTAATAATTATCAAAGTTTGAGCCTTGGGACGGATGGAAGTTTGTAAACCTACCTTTTAAAAAGATTTTTATACGGTCAATAGTACTCGTATGCATTATATTATTAGCTGCGACAGCAGTCAATACAAAATGTGATTTCTAAATATAAAATAAGAAAATAAAAATGAGTAAAGGCTGAACTTAGAAAAAAACTTGATAAATGTTTCTTTTGGTTTATTCAATCATCTATTGCGAAGTGATTTATATCACGGCACGGACACAATTTGTCATATTCTTCATACGAATTTTTATTGGGTGAAGATAAATGGTTAAGTGGACATAAACCGTGGGGGGTACTTTAATCTGCTATATTGATTCGTCAATATTATTGTCCCATAAAGCATCAGCAAAAATATTATTATTCCTATCATATTTTATCGGGACTCAGTGAGTAGATGTAAACTGGGGTGCTTTCAAAAATCATATATTCATCTTTTCATCCATCATGGACCATGATTCATGGTCGTATCTTTTATGAACTCCAGCATTCAACAAAACTTCAGGCTAGATAACCACTTTTTTGTTTTTTATGCAAAATACTCGGATTTCGCGATATCTATGCAAATCCATCAAAGAGACAAGAAAATGTCGTCGTAGAGTCGTACTTGTGCTGTGCTTGTTTCAGTACCATTTGCATGAAATTCTTGAAATTTCATTAAATTTAACAAAATATTCCAATCTAATCACGGGACGTGTACACATATAACATATAACATAACTCCTGCATCCACAACCGAAAAGACATTTTTCTTTCTCTGGAACATGAAGTGAACTGGTTAAATTGATAAAAGTGATCGAAGTCGTGTGAATCTCGCGATTCGGATTGATAGTCGTCTCAATGACAAGGTTTGATGCCGCCAAGGAAGTCATAACATGATCATACACAAAACAAAAGTAAGGCAATTGCGATCTGCACAAACGTCTGTCACTGTCACTGCAATCTATTTAGTCTTGACTTTGGAAGTTTGTTTTGTTCTGATTAAAGAATTAATTGAAGTTCTGTCAATTTAATCAGTTCTAAAAAGACGGTAAAGAAGTTGACGCCGAGCTCCCGCGTTGGTCAAGGAAGGGAAAATGTCTTCAATCAGTGGGTTGTCTGACTCTTCAATTGTGAGATGCGGAGGAAGGGGAAGGGGTAGGGGAAAAATAATAATAGCACCGGAAACCGAAGCCAGTTCCAGCAATGCTTTTCTTGGAAGTGTAACTGAAGACTTGGTGGATGGATGTGCTTTAACTGCAACAAATCGGCTATCCAGTTTCGCTGATCAGTTTAGTGATGATGTTCCCAAGAAAGCAGGTAACGGGAAAGTGATGCCAATGAGTTGGCAATGAGAGTTAATGGTTAATGGCCTACGTAAATGACCAATCTAGCAATCTGTTTTTTACTTGGGTAGATTCGATTATGGGTACGTCTGGAAGTCTCAGCTCGAAAGGAAACGAGTTTGGTGGTCGCAACGAGGTTGTTGCAGCGCCAACGAAGGACAAGTCCGAAGATGCCTCGGTGACAGCAATCGATCATAAGATTCCCGGAACACTTAATAAGCCGCTTCCACAGGGACAGAAGGTGCCGTTTACTGTGGTCTCGGTTAATTATGAAGAGAAGCGGATTTTGGTTAAAGTCAATGAAAATTCGGTAAGAAATGGCTTATGGCTTGTGTTATACATAAATGGTAAATGATGTTTTATATCATCATAAATATATGTGTATGTTCGTTTTTATTTTAGAGCCCATGCAAAGCTATCGTACGCTTGAATAACAGCCCGTCGCTGATTCAGTGGAAGAAGGAAAATCAATTGGTGTTCGAAAATGATACGCTGATTGAAAAAGCCTTTCTTTCCGCACTTGAATTGAGCGAGGGAAGGAATTTGTTTGCGTGTCTGATTGAGAAAGTGGATGGGGAAGGGGACTTACTTGCTCTAACAATTGAATTGTTTGCTGATAACAACTTACGGAGAGACTTTATCGTGTCGATGATGTTTGCAATGGTACCCAGGCTTCCATTCGTAAGTTCTTCTTTACTGATTAAGTTAGGCTTGGTTTGATTGAATGGGATTAAAATATGTAGACTATTTATTAAAATTAATAATTGGGTTTTCAGAATGGGAGCAACAAAATGGGAATTATTACGAATATGCCAGAGACTGGGGGAACCATCGACATTGTGTTTTATAATCAGGTTTGGCGAGGTCTACGGCAAACAGCACATCAAATACAAATGGCGAACAAGTTGGTAACTTCAACTTGTCCAGTTATCCAAGAACTTTTTACAGAACTGATCGAGGGATTCAATGCTATAACCTTCTTGGCACCTCTTGAGAATAATTGGAGTGAACTACACCGTGTGACTCTTACGGGGAAAATCCCAAATTCGGTAAGGGTAAGTAAAAATTTATATCGTTAGCCTTAGTTTGGTATCGTGAAGTAAAATATGACATTAAAGGTGAAATACCACATGTACTTTCGGTTTTCAGAAGGTGACCGTGCGCTACATTGACATTGGGAAGGAACTGGCTATCCCCATTGAAAACTTGGTCTTACCTGTGCCCTCAGATTCTACTCCGGAACTGTTCGAAAAGACACCTCCCCAGGTATATTATAATTATGGTATGTTGACTGATTCTTTAAATTAATGCATTATGCATAACTGTTTCAGGCCGTCACATACCGTGTGGATAAACTCGTTACCACCAACCGTGAGCATGTTATGCGATCGTTGGCAAAGGCATTCGAAGGAAGAGCTTGTTGTGTTGAGGTATGCATATTAAATTATGCTGTGTATATATAATTTGCAATCAAAATCTACTTCATTAATCTATTTAATTATGAAATGATGTATTATAGATGATAGATGATTCTGTCACTCCGCCTCTCGTGAATGTATTTGTACCAAATAGAGATGGTCCTGGAACTCTATCTCTTGCTGAAGTTATCGCTACCTGTGGCACCTCAGATATCCCAACTGAAAACAACGAAATTAAGCAGGCTCCGCTAAACCTTGTTGATAAGAAGCTAGAGACTATGACTAAAGCTTGGGAAGGTAAAAAAGTAAAAGTTTTAGTTGTGAAATTCGGGAATCAGTTGTGTAGCATTAATTCAATAAATTTTGATAATGATACACTCTGTATTTGTTTTTTAGAATCGCTTGACAAGTTGAAGAAAGATAGTGGCATCGTTGGAGATAAGCACCAAGAGTGCGAATTATGCATACAGAAACTAGGCTCAACTTCTCTTTCGGGAGTAGCACGAGCCTGCCATTTGGACAGACTCTGCGAAGCCCAGATAACCATTTGATTTTAATGATATAGTTTGCTTCATTGTCTCGACATATCGAATGACATGTCATGTTCTCAAATAATTTTACAGTCCTTTTAGATTTGCGTAGCAATTTCAGTTTATATTTGTTTATTGTTACTTTTTGCTTTAAAAGTACGAAATTCTGTAATTTTCTTTTTTATACAGACAACGTCTCCTAGATTATATGGCTTTAGTTGTGACTTGTAAAATAAAATTGATTTAACGTAAATAAAATCTAAAAACAAGTATTTATAACTGGTTGTTCTTTGTTCTATTTCTATGATAAGCGCAACGAATAAGACTACTGACCTTTTCACTAACGACTAAAGAGTAAACATCGTATTTAGTACATAAGAGTTATCATCTAATAATTTGACATACAACTTGAAATTCACAGCAAGTTAATTCATTTTGCTGACTCTATGTAACCGGTAACTAGTAGTGGTAAGTGGCGTAATTACTGCTGCCACTGACTATGATACATCCTTAAATGCCTGTTAACCTCTGCTGGGGTAGCGTAGACTTTGTCGGGACACACAGGACATGGATGCTTCTTCTCAGAATGGTTTCGAACCATGTGCACTGTCATGTTGTCCTTTCTGGTAAAGTCCTTGCCGCAAACGGGGCACACTGAGAAATATAAAAACAAAAGGAAATATTATTTTGTGAGCTATACAAATTTGCATTTTATAATTGGTTGATGAAGTTAAGTAATACAATACCGAATGGTCTCTCTGCGGTATGAACGACTTCATGACGCTTCAACTGACTTTGCTTTAAAAAGCGGCGTCCACATTGACATTGGAAAGCTGGTGGTGTCGGTGAATGGTTCAAGAGATAATGTTCCTTCAGGGACTGCTTGTGCTTGAACACTTTGGCACTGGGGCAAAACGCACATTGAAAGTACTGAATGCCAGTGTCCTGTGCAGTAATTACAGTTCCAAAGTTGACACCATCAGTTTGCAAGTCTTCAGTTATATAGTTTGCCCCGTCTCCATAATTCATCTCCACTCCATTTTGGTCAACATTGTAGTAACTCTCATCATCATACATTTCTGTCAAGTTACACATAATAATTTTAATAAATCCATTAAAGAAATCTGGCAAGTGGATACATATTTCCTTGTTAAATATTTCTTCATACCATCTTTCATCCCATCTACATCGTAGAGTTCATCCTCTGGCTGCTGGTACAAGTAATTCTCATGTTGCCCCGGATCATCTAAAGAACAACGAATGAAGCAAAACCAGATTATGTTGACTGGTTAAAAGGGCAACTTTTGAATTTTATTTTTAAATAACAATTTGGTTGGATCACTTACCGTCTGAATCCAGAACAATGCACTCAGTGCCTTCTGGTAACTGCATATTGTTACCATTTTCCACTACAGCCTCGCTCTGATTGTATCCAAAAGCCACAGCATGACCTCGCTTCACTCCGTTTCTTACTGTAACTATTTAAATACAGATAATTACAGCATTAACTATTACTCAATACTAGAAAAATTTACGTAATTGAAATAAAGTATTTTCTACAACTTACTTGTCTTCTTTGCTGGACTATTTCCATTGCCATGTTCATCATCCGAGAAAACCGCTTCCGGCTGAATAAACTGTGCAATATCGTCATCAATCCCTTCATCATAAAACTGCTGCTGCTCTTGCTCATTTTCACCGGTATCCTGAGCCGTTGCAGTCACGTTATTACTACTGCTGGCTGCTCCCCGTGACGAAACAATCTTTGGTGCAAAATTGTTCAGTACTTTAGCCACCGTCCCTTTGTTAATAGGCATTCCAGATGGACGATGAAGTAATGGCGGTGGCCGACGAACCCCCGAGGATGCCTTAGTCGCTCCATTAACCTCTGCCTTCTCATTTGTCCCCGCAACTCCATTCCCATTGCTACTTACTGCAACTTGTGCCTTGTTCAAAGGTGGCAGTGGCTTCCCTGTCCCTCCCTTGGTCAATGCCTGTTGCTGCGCCTGCTTACAAAATTCCAGGAAACTAGAGCCTACAAAAACATTTCAAAAAATAATCATCCCCTTAACTTTACACCATCTTGGAAACACATTTTCCACACTTCCACCACAAAATCCATTATTCTATCCACTTACCAAAAGTTTTGGTTAGAAACCTCTGAAGAATGTCCACTTGCAACTGTAGCTTGCGGAACTCCGCTGGAGTAATAACATCCGGATCCATTTTTATTCCCCCCAGTCCACCTCTTGGAAATGCCTTATTAGCCACTTCAAATCACAAAAACTGGAAATTTCCAGCAATCAAATAGATTCCAAAATGTTGCCACTTCCAAAGATCCCTGAGAACTGCAGCACCACCACCAGTATTACTCACACAATGACTACGTATACTATCAACTATAGTGGGCTCATCATCAAGCAAGGTCCTTGCGTAATACCATTTCCTGCCCTGCAAGCAACTTCTTGTCTCTCTCTCGCACTAATAGCCTTCCTCTGTGTCTGCCTGCACTAATGCCTGCTCTGCGGAATGAGAAACTATCTGAAAATGCCTTGTACTATTCCTGAGCTGTTCCTGCTCTGTACATTTTTCGACGCGGTGCGGTGCGAACACAGTCAGGCATCTCCACAAATCCAACAGAGCCCAACAAAACCTAACATCGCTGATGCCATGTTCCTCAAGCTTACCACGACGAACAAGCACCAGGCCATCCATCCACCACCACCACACATCAGAACATTTCGTGCTAGAGCCCCAAGATATCCTCCGAATCTCATGATATTGCCATTGCCATCATCATTAGGAATTGTATATCAGCAAAAACGAGTAGGCACAGCGTTTTTGGAAAAGGCTGTGTCTGTCTGTTCTGCTGATAATGCTGCGAGAGAACATGAAATGATAGAACCACCGAGCAGTTTGGTTCTTATGCTTATGCAAGAGGAGGAAAAAACACGAGGGGTGCCTGCAGCAGGCCGTATAGTATAGCATCGACACAATCTCCAACAAATAGTTGATTCCCTTCCCACGAACGAGTATTAAAAAAGCCAACTCTCTGGCTTGGCAGTTGCTTTATTCCGACTTACATGATGATGCTAACGCTCGCAGTGTGCAGAGCATAAAGACTCAAGACCGAGTTTTGATATAAGCAGAGAGAAGAGGAAGGAACTTCAACCTTAGCACAGTCCTAGCAGCAAGGCATAGACAGTTTCTGATTCTCATATAATATTGCATGGCAATATAGGTGAGAGCTCCGGTATAAGCCATTATAAGCACTTGCGTAACATTTTATGTAACACACACAACAGTCCTGGCTGCTCTCTGGCTTTTTGAGGTGGAGGCTCCTTCCATTCCATGCCTTCCCTACAACAAGAGTTCTGTTAAAAGCCTGCATGCAGTTCTGCACAGTTTTCTTGATGCGACCGTGTTTCAAGTACAAAGCTTAAAAGCAGAAGAGGGTTAGAGATGTGTTTCCCCTTTTTTATCATCTCCAACAGCAGCAGCAGAAAGCAGTAGAGAAGCATTAAGCCAAGTAAAAGTCGTATTCCCTATTCCTGATTCAGGTCCTCCCTGCTTTGCTTTTATGCTTATATACATTTGCATCTCGTTGTTGCTGCTGCTCTTGAGTGTTGAGTGAGAAAGATCACTTTTGGATTTTGGAAGGATGCAAATACCAATATATTGTATAGGTGTAGTAAGCAATATGGGAATAGGATCTTGTGACGGATGTTATAAATAGACCTAATGTGCATCTGCCGTAGATAAAGTGGTAGGGAGAGAGAGTATAAGACTGGCTTTTGGGTTCTGACTCTGAACTGGATGATGATGATGGCATTGGGATTGGTATAAGCTTGGTCTCTTGTTGGTCATTATTATCAAAAAAGGTTTTTCTGGGATGGGGAACATCTCTCTAAAATGTAACGAAATGTGTGCGTATACACCCACATTAGTAACAGATCTGTATACATTTCTTTTTTATCCCTTTTTGGTCTTTTCACCCTCACTTTCGTGCCTGAAAAGCTGCCGGGTACCTGGTATGGTTATTACATGGTTTTCCTTTTGTTGGGTTTTCGGTTGCATGTTTCTGTGAGAATGATGCTAAAGTAACCTCACCTTCGTTCATCCTTCTTCCGATTCCGACCCTACTGCCTGAGTTGAGGTTTTCCAAAAGTTTTTCCAGCAATTCTCAGTCACTTTTAATCTGTTGAGTGTTGGCTGACATATCGCCTAGTGCTGCTGCTGGTTGAAGGCCATAAAAGTTCAAGCTCTGAGTATGTTCTTTGTCTGTCTATTGTCTCTCCCTTCTTGGTTCACGAAGGTTTTGCAGGCATAGCATTTTCTATACACAAGTTTCCATTTTCTTTGTTCCTCTATATTATAGGAACAAACTTGTGCTAAACTGTTCTCAAAAGACTTATTTGATAAGTTTTGGTTGCTTGTTTGCACAGGAAAAAGTATGCGTGAACGTGAAGTATGGAGAATGGGGAATGCATAGTTGAAGGTTGTCCTAATCTCTGCTGCGGCATAAATGGGAGCGGAGCAGTCCATTCAAATGATTCAAAGACACAGTTTATTAAGCAGACGAGGTCTTCAGACCTCAGTATGCTTTCTGATATTGCTCCTCAAGTCTGTATAAGCCTTCCGCCCTTCCGTCCTTCCGTCCGTAGCGCGATCTCCTCCTAGACCAGACCAGATATTCAAAATCCGTTTTCACCATTGGATTCCTGGTCACTTAATCTCGCCTGGGGCAAAAAACCGTTACCCCCAGACCCCCCCTTCCCCAAAATACCCCCCACACCCCAATTAACGTCAAACATTTTTAAATCACAAGTCCACCTATTTATAGGTAATTGATGCCCCTGAGTTCAAAAATGACAACCGTTTTCCGGTAGCTGTTCACCATTAGCCGCTAGGTGGCGAAAAGTGCAAAAATACAAAATCCTTAATATCTCCACGAGCCTTTAAGCTAGATAGGTGAAACTCAGTCCACAGGGGTAATCAACCACGCTGATTAATATTCTGGTATCCAGGTTACCCCAGACCACCCTTATTCCCCGGGGTAACTCCCCATTATACTTAAACTGCATCATAACAAGGTGAAATTCAGTTTTAAGGGGTAATTGAGTACGCTGGTCAAGATTTTGATGCCAACATAACTCAGACCATTATTGTAGTAAAAATAAATTGTCATACTCGTCTGCTTTCCTAAGTTTACAAAAGTTTATTTAAATGATTATGCCCAATCAAAAATGATGTTATCACATTATCTGTTGTTTAAATAACTCGCAGTTTATTTCGAATATTACATTTTAGTAGTGGCATATTTTTCATATAATATTTCATGTATTCTTACAGCGGAATTTATCTAAAAGTTATAGAAAATATCTCTTCATTGCACCATTATGTATTGATTTAGAACTATTCTATGCGATAAACGCTAACGTTAATATTTTATGTAAAAGAATAATTGTAGCACTGAATATAAATATTTATTATGATGATTCTTGTCTAGTAAGGCTGGAACAAAGATCACTTCTGTCACCTAAGTTTAAGTAGCGACCTCTAATGCTTAAGATCTAGATAGAATATTCTCTTTTCTTTCTAAATCTCAATGGAATCCAATCAGGAGGTTTGGAATTGTGGAGCAATACCATGCATTTTTAGCATGTGAGTTTTCAGTACGTCCCTTCTTGTATACGCTTTATCACAAACTGTGCACTCAAACGGTCTGAAAGCATGAAAATAAGCATTTTTAATAAAATAAAATCATGCATAAAATCAATGTATTTCTCAGAACACGCATATTTATAATTTCTTCACCTTTCACCAGTGTGCCCTCGGAGATGTTCAATCAAGCGGCTTTTATCTCTTATCGGTAAGTTGCATTCGGGACATTTCAAGGCACAAGGACGGGTTTGATTGTAACGTTTTCTTCGTTTCAATGCTGCAATACTTTTAGCAGAGGAAGTCAGCGAAGACGAAGATGAGGATGATGAAGACGTAGACATTTGAGAGCTGCTTTTTTCTATTAAAAAACAAGGGTTCAGTTAATTCACAGAAATGAAAAATTACAGTTTCAATATATTTTTAAAATGAAGACAAAAATGTTTGCTGTTACGTACTGCTTGATTTTGGTACTTTCGCAGTTAAAACCACTCCCGTATCTCCGACTTCCAATGAAACGGCATCTGAAACATTGATTGTTGGTCTCGGCAAAAGTCTTGGTAGTGGCATTGGATTTGGATTAGCGGATTGATCTTCACTGTTTGCTGTTTAAAGAAAACATTTTTTTATGAAAATATTTAATTAAAATGCTTATAACATAATACTATGTGTTTACTTACACCGAATGTTACGAGCACCACCATGAGATTCCAAATGTGATTTCAGCGTCTCAGCAAATTCAAACTTGATTCCACAGACATGACAGTCATACTTTTTGTACGAAACACTATTCTCAGGACTTCCCACAGAAGCTCTTCTAGTAGCTGACAAGCTACTTGGGAGACTTCTTGTGACATCGACCTCATATCTATGAAAATTATTGCTACCGCTTTGCCGAGAAGCGCTTCGTTTTGAGGAATGACCCGTGGAGTTGTTATTTGAACATTGGGGTGACTGACGATGCCCATGATTGTTACCAGTGAACATTGGTTGCAATGCTGGAGGCTCTCCTTAAAAACACAAGAAGGAAAATTATGAATTTAAAGGGACTAAAATATCTATATGCTTATTTTAACTTTCTTACTAACCTCTAAGCAAGGTTGATGGATCCAGTTCCAGTTCTAGAAATTCTGGCGTTTCAGTTGCATCAACCTCCTCTGGCCCTTCCAAAAGATCGGAAAAGTTGTGCAAAGGATACATCATGTCATTATCATTGTCAGCTTCGAGAACATTTTCTTCCTTCACAACACTATTCCTATCCCTTTTGTTTGTTTCGCCTATAATATTTTAGTAAAACATAACCCTTAACTGATTTTCACTATTACAAATAGCTAGGACAATATTTAGACGTTCATACCTGATTGTAATTTATTTGCCCCGCTTGTTTGCCTTAGAGGAACGGTTACGAACCCTAGAGTTCTGGACGGACTTTCTTGGCTCACGAGATTAGGCATTTTGTCATATTCCTCAGTGTCTTCTTGCATTGAAGTGGTGTCAACCACGGACGTGTACGAGGGGTCCACCGAGGACGCTTCGGAAAATTGGCAGTACGATGTAAACTCCTGACCTGTGATGATTTAAGCCAAAATGATTTAAATTTGCTGCACTTCAAACTTTTTGCAAGTTAAAGATAAATTCTCAACTTACCATATTTACTCTCAATGAATCCCTGTATAATTGCCAACTGCTTAGTAATGTTAGCCAAATTTTCGTACATAGACCTAACTACCTACATCCTCTAACTTCTGGTTGTTCCCTTCACTTGTCCCTTGTTCGAAATCCATTGTTCCAATGTTTGTAGAATGTAAAGATGTTCGTCAACGAATAACTACTCAACGTGTCAGCCACGAACACATTGAAAATCTATTTAAAGTATTCCACACAAATAATGAAAAAATCTTAACATTCAATTAAATAAAGTTTCAAAATTTTTCATTCAACAGCATTCATTTGAACTTTGAACTAATATGCATTACAAATTTTTCTACGTGATCACCTAATTAATTCATTCCTTCCGATCTAAATTATTTCTGGTGTACTGCACTATATAGTGCACTTTGCTTTGATCGATAATAAATGCTAGCATACGCAATCAAAAATCAATGAAAGCATAACATTTTGTTCCAATCCAAGTTTTTCCTTTCCCACAAATTTATTTTCTTGAAATAACATTTTTATACAAAAATATCTCAAAATATACTTTCTTCCATGAATTGTTTTGGAAATATTAGAGTTCGCTGACATTTCAGCAACTTCCTTTATTCTATCGTGTAGTCATCAACGTTTTTAAGGAAAAAGAATAAAATAATGCTTAATGTTAGTTAATTCATTTAGCTGATTTCATAAAGATATATGATTATCACAAATGACAGCAACATTGCCACTCACGCAAAAGGCAGTATAACAGATTATGTATTATGTATAGTATATAAATGTGCGTAAAGTTATTAATTGCACTGCCACGCACAATTCACAAGAATATAGGTACATAACATTGACAGCTACTCAAAGTTCAAACATGATTCCAAACTTGCAAATTTTGTAGCTGTCACTTTTGCTGTTAACACTTTTGGAGAATAAATGTAATGCAATGCGTATACTCAAATGTCATCATGATGATCATTACTTTTGTCGTCACTTACTCAGACAGAGTGGCTTCTTTCTTTACACTTTTGTTTGTTTGCCAAGCTTGCAGTAATGACACTTTTGCAAAAATGTGATGTTATTTTTTAGAAAATAAAAATCCTTTTACCTAAATTCCTTTAAAATGGTATCCTGTATGGAAATGTCAAAGCCAGTTGTGAGTTGACAGTTGATCTAAAAATATGTCAAGTAAATATAGCACAACTTTTTGCACCCAAGTTAGCAAGAAAGAGTATTATAGCACGCAGTTATTCCTATGCAGCCTTTCAGCTCATCTGTTTGCTAATGAATCAAAATCTGAACAATCCCACCGCTGAGGAGGTGGATGTGGTGGTGGTGCCGAGCTAGTACTTGTGGTGGCAGTGCGGTGGCAATCAAGACATGCAGACTGTCTATAGATGAGGTGGCAATGCATGGTTCTTTCTGCAGTTTTGTATGAAGCTGTTCAGGTGGTTGGGCTCTCAAAGTTTCTTTCTGTACTCACGTATTATGCCGTTTAGGATATGACGACGACGATGTCGGTGCTCATTTCATATCGTACACAAACCAGAGAGCATATACCTCTCTAGTAGTCATCATCATATTGCAGACATTACAGACAAATTCAGCAAGTTTTACACTATTTTATCACCTCTTCTGCTGCCCCTCGCGTGGCATGGTTAGAAAAGTAGTGTTTAGCAGTGTATTGGTATTTTTTGTACAGGTATGAAACTATGAAAGCATACTGCTCAGGAGAGACAGAAGAGAGAAGAAAAAGAAGGTATTAAGTAAAATGAACAAAGTATCACTATCGCTCGCTTCTCTCTTGTTCTCTTGTTATCATCTCATCATCACAACTACGAGCTGTCATGCGTTGTCGTAAAAAGTAGGTAAGAAGACAATGGGACAATATTATACTGACTTAATTTCACTAAGTTTATGAATACTCACACTCAGTCAGTCGTACAGTGACAGTTACAGTTTACTGTGTATAGTATATGCTTAGATTATAATCACGTTTGTAACTCATTAACTAACTACTCATGCCGATGATAGTAGATAGAAATTATACTCGCTGCTACTTATTGCTTTAATGGAAATACTGGCATTAAAAATATTATCCGCCAACCGACTACTATAAAATTAACTAACATAATGTTACACGCTAAAATAGTTAGTGTAGCATTAATCTGTATGTCGTGTATGTTGATAGTATAATATGGGATAAGAAATATTACTGTATAGCGATTCAGAGTCATTTCCTTATTTTGCAGCGTCATCCGATACAAACCATGAAAGATTATGCATTTCATGCATTTATCATACTAAACACTAGTTAATGCTACTTTAATAAAAACGTTTAGTGTTCGGAAGCTTTGATGCAAATTATTATTACATATAAACCGATATAAAACATGCTTTGTAGTACATTACCCCAAATTAATAAAACCGACAGCCAAATGCCAAGGTCAAGATATTGACAATGAGTGATATATAACTTCCGGGGAAACTGGCATGCAAAAGTTTGAAAGACAGCCTTCATTTTGACTTGCTTGGTGGAAATTTAGATTTTATATGAACTAGCTGGCTCACTAATTAAAATATACCTAGCTATAAGTGCCCTAAACGCTTCCAATGGATGAAAATCAAGGTTCAAGTTCAAAAAAGTCTTCCAATAATGAGGTCGATGACAGTAGAACGAAAGAGGAGAAAGGTAATTTAACGTCACTCGTGACTTAAAAGTTCAATGTGTACACCTGCGCATTAAGATGTTATTGTCAATTAAGGTAAACGTGTCGAACGTTTTCCGTCATCTTCCAGTCAGCCTAGCGTTGTTACAGAATATGAAGCCCAAACATTGCGCATACTACCGTCATTTGCTATTTCCGGACGTACGTCTAATTCAGAGACGGCCCTAAATAGACTGCAAGCTAATTATGTAAACGAGTGTGACACTGTTCCAACACTTGTTTCAAGAACAGGTACTTCGGTAGTTCAACCGGACGACACCTTCTCCAAAATCCTTGAAGCCTCAAAGAGGAAAGTGGTAAATTGGAAAGATTTTCCAAATGCAGTAATCCAAGAAAAGGGAAGAATGGCGGATGATAATAAGGATGAGATAAATGATGATGATCATCACAACATTTCTACTCAAGCGTCACGCCAATTTCTTACAGATTCGGAAGTGTCATGCATATCAGGTGTGGCCCAAACAGTGACTTCGGCTGATTTTATACATGAGATTAATGACACTAAGGCTGGTTCTTATGAAATACTGGCGCCTCCCAGTGTAATAAGACAAGCAGTTTCCCCTAAATTCCATGTTGAGAAACAAGAAGGAACTCAAACAGACCATGACCCCGAATATCAAGCAAATCTAAAACTCAGACCAAGCGAAATAGAGAAATTGCAAAGACTACATGAAGAAAGTCATGCAACAGAGAATTTAAAATGGCAAAAATCCAAAACCCGGAAGGGCAAAGCTGTATCTCAAAGGACAATTTCAGCGAGTATTGGGTACTCGCAGTATAGAAGGGAAGGGGAAGCCTTTCTTGACCTGGAGTTTATCGCTGATGATGAGGATGATGACGATGAGGAATTTAACGATGATGCTAATTATGATGATGAATCCAATTTGCACTCGGACATTATATCAAACGCTGAAGAGATAAAACGATTAGTATCAGAAAAGAAAATGGGGCTTCCACAATTCCACTCTGACAATATTGTGCAAATGGCTGATCAGATCATTGTTCACCATTCCAACTCAATCTATGACATTTTCTCCGATCAATCCCTAAATGATCAAACTGACCGATTAGCCCAGAACATTAGAAATATTGCAGTAGAATCCGACAGTATTCTGAACATTTTAAAGAGTAAGGGTGAAAGCATGTCTGCAACGAAAAATGAAATGACACGAGAAACAACTGACCATCTTGAAAAAATGGTACGAAAGTTGCACTGCCGACATCGAAGAATGAAGAAATTGGCAGACGAAATCATTGCCAAGCGTTGGAAAATCATTAACATGAATGCTGTGAAACAAAAGCGAGAGAAAGGGGAGGCAGTTCCAATGGCTTCCAAAAGGCGAGGAACGGAACGGAAAGGAAGAAAGGAGAAAAGAAAAGGTCGTAAGTTGAAGGAGGAAGATATGAAAGTCCTTTATTCCAATCCAATGGCAAAATTAAAGACAATAGGAAAAATTTGCGGCGACCAGCAAAATTGGGGGGATGACGATCCATTGTGGAAAGCGATTAATAAAGTGGGCGTTGCAAAGTTTGAAAAGTGCTTTGCCAGTAATCGTGAACCGGTTGCTTCTGCTGATGCCACGCTGCAACAGAAAACGGAAAAGCGGGGCAGCGCACGAAAGTCAGGCGTTGCCAAACCGGTAATAGCTGAGCACAAGGTTGGAGTGTTTCCATCGCCAGTTTTACCCAGTTTGGAGGCTCATTTTGGCAAATCTGCAGTTACCATTTTCATGGAAAACTACAGTAAACTTATAGTAATCCCAAGTAAAGTAAATTTGCCTTCCCCTGAAATGGTTGACAAGAAAAGTTTTATGATGAATATTGACAAGAGCGAAGTTGCAAACGATTTTGTGGAGCAGTGGAAACGACGAAGTTATGCCGTGGGAATCTTTCTTGTTGTAATGAGCATTCTGCATTTTGCGTGCGCAGTAAATTGTGTAGATGAAAGTATTACGATTGTACTATTAAATTCAGATTCTAACGGCTTTGTTGCACTGTGCATATCTCACGGCTCCACGAATGGGTGACAATTACCTTACCTACACTATTTCTCTGTCAATTAGTGGGCCATCTATTTGGTGGTACCCAACAGGGATTTATGGAATGATTTTCTTGGGATATCTGTTCGGAAGCATGGGTGTAATAAAAACTGCAGCTGCATTAGAACACCATCAGTCCGTCAAAGAATATGTTTCGCAACGGCGAAAGGTCTGAACACTTGTCAAAATTGCAAGCAAATTACCCATCTACTATTTTTAAGTTAATACATCTCAATGACCGTAACTCTCTATACAGAAATTTTACTTGTGGTATGGCCTGGCAATTTACTTTTTCCTGGTGTGGACCGTCCGAACAGGTTTGTGGTTTTCCAATATGGACTCTACAGAACAAGAAATTCGCCACATTTTCAGCAAGAAGGTTTACTACAAGCAGCTTCCTAGTCGCTTACTTTATACGCAATACTTGGTAATAGTAAATATATCATAGATTCAATTTTGTCAAAGTGTTGAAACTAATTTAAATGTTAATTGTATGTTATAACATGTACTGCAGTTGGAGTGTTGTGGAGCAAATGGGCCAGAAGACTACAAAGAGAGTGATAAAATTGGATTGCCAAAATCTTGTTACGTTAAGGTTGTTAAAGTGTTTACTTTTTCCAATTAAATAGTTATGCGTGACAAAGAAAAAAATGCGTGTCTATCGTAGGTACGTAAATACAATGAATACTTCATCCAGCCACAACCTGCCAAATCAGGCTGTCTAACAGAGGTGTTCAAGGGGAATGCGCTTTTCATGTCAATGATTTGCTCCTTGTCACTAATTCTGTGGCTACTTGTCGTAAGTGTAATGCTATACAAATGTATAAAATGTTATTAACGATACTTTAGAAGTTGGTATAATTTTCGATTTTATCTTTTATTCCTTAGTTGGTTCATCCGATATATTTGTACGTTTACGAATTGTTCCTCTGTATGAAATCTCATGTTCCTGAACCATGGCTAGAATATTCCAAGGATTGAGTACCAATAAGTAATAGACTCGTGTTGTTGAGCACAATGCTTATGCTCATTAAGTTTTTGGTGTAACGATTTTTTTATTAGAAAGTTTAATAAACGATAAAGAATAACTGAACATAAAAGAAGGAAAAGAAACCGGAAAGATGATTTGCTTAAAAGTAAAGTCAAAAGTAGTATACAAATGCAATGCAACATGAAACATAAATTCCTTCTTTGGAATTATTAAGTTAAAATGAATCCTCCGTCTACTGCTAAGCTCTCTCCTGTTATCTGGGATGTGGCATCTGAACCCAAAAACAAAATTGCAGCCACCACATCTTTCATTGGCATATATTTGGATTTTGTTGGAGTTCGACTTTCTAACATTTTGAAAATTTCATCCGCCTTCTCTTTGTTTCCTTCCTCATCGGCCATTTGAATAAATTGACGCAACATGTCAGTTTCAACTGCCGCAGGACACACAGAATTGACGCGGATTTTGAATGGACCTAACTCGATAGCCATAGCCTTGGTCAGCATTTCCAAAGCTGCCTTGGTGCAGCCATATGCAATGGATGTTACAAATGCCTTTCTTCCAGCCTGTGAATATAAACTTTGTTGAAATGTCGGGGTCTAAAAATATACATGTTTTTCGCCAACACTTACAATGGAAGAGATGTTAACGATGCTTCCTCCTTGTCCTTTCTCAATCATCTTTTTAGCCACTACCTGGCTAACGTTGATAACGGATTTCAGATTCACATTCATCTGTCTGCAAAGAAAAGAAACAAGTTGAATTTCCGTCAATACCAAGAAAGCGTTATTTGTTGGTTACCAATTGTACCTATCAAAATCGTCGGGTTTCATGTCCATAAATGTCCCATGGAGAACTATTGCTGCGTTGTTTATAAGACAATCCACAGCCTCCAGTTGTTCTATCGTTTTTCTCGTGTTTCCCCAGTCGGATAGATCAACGCATAATGGGATTACATTTGGAAACTCTGCTTTCAAAGATTTAAGATTGTCTGGACTTTTAGATAAAGCATAAACGGTGGCTCCAAGTGAAACAAGTTCCCCGACGACGGCACGACCAATGCCTTTTAAATTAAACAAATTAACGTTCAGGTTAAAATCTAAGTTATGAGCCTTTGTATGATGAGCTACTAAAAGTAGCATGCTTATTTTAGAGAATGTTCACATTACCCCGTCCTGCTCCAGTAACCAAGTACTTCCTTGTTCTCATATGCGGCATCTCGAATTGCCCCTTATGACTAACGATACCAAAAGAAAATCCCAAGAAAACTAGAGAACGTGTTTCTTACGAAGGCTTATCAAAAACTGAGACATTTATTTGTTAATCATTCAGTTGTAATTCCAAAGTTTCCGTGTCTAGTCTGAAACCCGAAAGATACCAGTGTAAAATACAAAATATGGAACACACTATATTGCACATTTTTACATTTAAGAGTTCTAGTTCATCTCCGAGTTTTACTAAATCATCAATTCAACAAATTGTTATTATGAAACATTTTTATTTCAATGTATGCACTTATCATCTACCCTCTGCCCTACAATTTATTTAAAAGGATAATCTATTTTCCTCTACGAAAATCATCTTTGTCACGCAATCTTCATTTCAAATGATACTTTAAATACAAACACAAAAGTCACTTGGTACATGTAACGGATGCTTACACCTATCATCACATGATAGTTTTCTTTTCGCAATAATTGTATACTGCATTAATAATACTTAATTATAAGTGGCCAATATAAAGCATCATTCGTAACTTATAAAACGTTCAAGGCAAAATCCAAGGATATCAACGTAATATCCATCTAAACATGCTACATGCTATAGGCGTGGATAGACAATTATTTCCGGAAAAATTACACCTTGTCTTAAAGCGTCTTAGGGTAATCCAGTTTCAGGGATTCAATAAACATTCAAGTTAAGTACAACTTGCTGGATCAAGTATAACTTTTAAAAATGTTTGAAAAAGGTGGAAAAAGAAGAAAAAATATGCAGACCATATTTGCATTTTCCAATTCAATGCATTGACGTAAAACCAGATAACTAGCAATTTATAAGAATTTTGAAGGATTTTCTACAAAAATAATCAAAATACAAAATGAAGATCAAGGAAAGTAATTCACAAACTCAAGTATAATTTACGCTGTAAATCCAACTTCACTTACTTTCTTCCATTCAATTATTTAAGAATACTATGCTAAAAAGTTTTATGGTTTACCACAAATTAATTTAAGCATTCTCAACTTAAAACTTTTAAGTAGTGAGTTTTCTTGTAAAACGATTTTTTGAGGTCAATTGAATAAGAAGGCTATTGTCAAGTCTTCATCTTGTCGCATCTTGAAAAATGAATGTGATTCGAAAAGTACATACCTAGGTATTTATCAAATCAAAAGGTTAGAGCCAACTTTATATCAGTACCATACAAATCTTCAAGTTGTGTAGAAAGGGAATCACAATTCAACGTTTTTGAATTACTACTCCGGGACTCTGTTTTGAAAAGATGCTTCCATCATCATCATCAGTTTTAAAAAACGAAAACCCATAAAATTGGGAAAATGGGTTTGTTGCACTTCACTAAAGAATATTATTAATGGATGAAAACAGTATTGAAGTCACAGGGATCGTGTAGTTTTTTCTTCTTCAAATGTTTAACCGCTGAGGATGACCTGCATGCATACATTCAAGACAAGAGTGACACAAATTTTGTAGGTAGATTGCAGAAATATTAATGAAGTTTCAAGAGTTTAATTGGAATCTTCATACTATATGTGCCGTTCAAACTACTGCTTGTACGCTTTGAATGAGTAAACTAATGCAATTTGATACCTTTTGCTTGAAGATGGCACTTTCTGTAGGACGAAAATAGCATCCCTGCAGTATATTAGAAAGAGGCAGGGATGAGAATGTTTTATGTTTAAATAAAATACTACAGGCTATAATCAGCATAGTACCGTCAAGGAAAGCAAATTGGTTGCATCTTCTGCAGAAACATTCACAGTGCAATAAAATATGAGTTTATCTCATTTCAAATAGGAAACGGTCATACATCGGTTCGTATTTTGCTTTTCACTTTGAACATATAGCGTACCTACAGGCGTACTTATGTTTGCCATTGTCGTGTGGGTAGGGTAAAGCTATAAACAACTAATACCGCTTAACATGACAGTGAAGCTATTTTCATTCCCTAAAATAAATTACCAGTCATCAATCGTAAAACTCTAACCCACATAGAAAGCTAAAAGCATTTATCATTATTCTGGGGTTTGTCGAAATTTTCCTTTTCAATACTCACGCTTCGGTTCCTTACCAATCTAGTAACGGTTGAGTAAGTTCTGATAAGGTCGATCTGGTCTCTGACGAAAACATGAAATGTTATTTGCTGCCAAATTTAGCTATATGTAAAACAATTGTCACTTAATGAAAATCATTAGAGTTACCAAAGTCGACAATTACTTTTCATTTTTACTCGTTACCCGGTTTAGTGTTGCATCTTTTCAAAATGTTTCTGTTCAGAAGTGATCTTTGTAAAGTTGTGGTGAAAGCACTATTTATTTTCGGAACTTTATTTGCTACTGTACACTCAAGTGAGGATACAACAATCAATAGGAAACTATCTGCACGCAACATATTATATTCCATTAGCAGTTCAAACTTTACATCGACTTCCCCCACGAGAATCGGGACAAATCAGACATTTCAAAATGGAACCCTTTTCAATGCATCAACAGCGGAAAAACATTCGTTTGAACCAGATACTACTGGGATCAAGAGAAAAAGTCGCAACGGAAAATCGTCATTCTCATCATCATACACAAGCAACCCCGATAACGTTTCAAACTCCAGTTTTTCCAGTAACGCTCCTCTAGATTTGGGATACTACATTTCCAATGCTTATAACAATAGTGATAACTATTACGGATATAATACAAATAGTACGTCATTTTATGGAAATTATCAATACCCACAAGCGTCTAACCAAGTCGATTTGCAAACCTCAATTTCATTGGGGCAAACTCGAGACAGCTATTTTCCGACAATCGACGATCCCAACAATTATGATACCTCAATTGATCAAACAAATGCACAACACTACACTTACCAAAACTATCCTAGTGTCCAGGCGGATGGATACCAAGATAATCAAGTAAGGAATTCTTTAAAAATATAATATTTATAATAAATTAAATGACATCAGCTAAGTAGCTACCCTGTTTCACAATGCCCCAGGGACAGCAACATCCATCCGACAGACAGGAGCATGGCCATGGGCACAATAAGGGAAATGGACATGAAGAGAGTCATGAATTTGAAATAGAAGACAAGGTTTTCTCAAAGACCGTTGTTGCAACGAAAGCTTTGAAAGTTGGCAAAGCAGTTTTCGTATTTTTCATGGTTCTTGTTGTCCTAATCATTGCTGCACTGGGGAAACTAGGCATTGCTCTTTCACCGGTAGTGCTACCCTTGGCACTTCTGCCGATTGGCTTAATTGCTGTGCTACTATTCATCCCATTATTTGTGCTGTTCGTGCCACTTGTAGCAACTGGTGTTGCTGGAGAACGGAAGAGACGCAGAAGAAGAGATGCGTATGTTTCCCAAAAGCTCAATGCAGATACCGTGATTGTGGATTTTATAACAACTATTGAGGTTAGATTAGAGATTACAAATTACAATCTCCTAACTTTTAAATAATAAAGAGTTACAGATAAGGATTTTTTTGTAAACAGGATAATCTATCGAAAATTCTGGATAGCATTGAGACAATGGAATGGAACAACGATTAGCTTCGGACCTATTCAAGTAGGATTTAATTAGGGCTTTTTGCTACGTACATTTTAAAATGCTACCAATGCCTTGATCATTTTTATACTGCTGTTACAAACAGGTATGTACAAATCCAAAGATGATATCTGTAGGAAATATATGTATAATCAGCCATGTAAATTCAATAAATTTTAGTTTATTTGTAACAAAACCTTTTATTATAATACTTTTTTTTACTTCGCTGAAGTTAATGCCGCGACATAATAATGGAAAGATGACTTGCATGTATCTTCTGACATCTAGCTACGATTTACAAGTATATTATTGTTGGTCAACAATATTGGCAAGCATTTTTTAGTTTTTGATTTCGTGGCTTGCAACGAAAATGGGCGTATTCACGTTGTCGTAAATCATATTATGAATTACGCTTTACGCTGTCTTGCATTGATTAAAAACGCAAATTCAACTATATTAGAAAAACTACGGAGAGTCTAGGGGAAATCACAGGTACTACCATATGGGCTGTGTGATAATCTGGTGAGTTTATTTGTCAAGATATAACAGCTCAGTAACTGAACTCAATGCCACTTAACTTTAAAGGTACTGTAAAACTACCTAAACATGTTGTACCTTGAACAAACGTGAAGTGTAACGTGTTGTTGGTGTACGATTGAGATAAGCTTTTATAAAATATTATTTTACTAGTACATTTCACAGTTACTGGTGAACTGGTATTCATCACTCATATCCGTACATTATTCGGTAACGTTAGATCTCCAGTTGAATTCACTTGATGCGTTCGATTTAAAAATGATTATGGCTACAGGACAGATCGTCGCGACGAGGTTATTTTTGCAGTGATTTTTTACCTGTTACATTATGTAACTACTCTAGTTCCATGTGCTTTGCGAAATACATGATTCATGCCGAGATCAAAGTTGAAGCTTCCTTATTAATTGGCAACCGTAATTGTAATCGCTGCAACGGCAAAATATTTTCTTGATTACTTACATGTCTTTAAATTGAATACAATGCCGAAATAGGTGACTGCATCCGATTGATGCTTCGTAATATATCAACTCCCTAACCTAATTACTGTTAGATAGACATCTATAAGTGTACTCAATTCTACAGGGTAGACATTACATAGGTATTAGTTGAATAGTACAAACCAATCATCACGGTATTGGCATTTCGTATTAAACGAATTAAAATCAATGCCAACTTTCAAAACTGATACATTTAACAATTGGATGACTTTATATCTTGTTCGATATTTCGACAACAATGGAACATTTTCTATAACGGAATAACTGCAACAAATTGTTGTAAAACTTATTTAATTAAGCATACAGAATGTAAGTATCTGCGAAATACGTATTGCTGGCTGAGTAAAATCATGGAAATTGTAATGTAAAACTAACATCTAACTATTGGTTATATAGTTAATAATAAAACATACGATAATTTTATACTACTACACTCAAAATAGTACATTATCTTTGTAAATAACATACAATGCGCTTGTTGCACAACTATTCTAGTTCACACGCTGTTTATATGAGCTGATATTTTTTCAGTCAAAATCGTAGTCCATTCTATCGAGGTCATTATTGCCACGACTTGAGGATCCACTACCGCTTTGCCCCTGCTGGCGCCCTGAGAGTAACATAATTCGAAAATAATTTTACATAAATATTGCATTTTCATCACCCAATACGCTTTTATATAATAATAAGAAACTATTCGTTATTCACCTACCATCACTTCTGGAATTGTCCTGGCCAGGCGGTTCAAATCTTGCAGACGGTGCTGCGCTTACATCCTCTTGATTTGTCAAGTCTTTTCGGCAGATTGGACAAGTGCCGTGCTAAAATGAGAGATGAATGCGTGTCAAAACTTACGAAATCATAGTAAGAAACATAATACGTAGTTAAGAAGGTTTAAAAAATATTCGCTTACAAGTTTTAGCCAAGGTACAATGCAGTCGGGGTGAAAAACATGTTCACATTCCAGTTGTTTAACTGTATCATTGAGATTGAAATCGTCCCAACATACAGAACACTGGAGTTTTCGATCAACTTGCTCTTGACTAATTTTGACTGTAGGTAGCTTATCTAGCTTATCTGTTGGCATAGGAGGAGGTCCTGTACCTTCCATTTGATTCATTAACTGAGTGACAATAGCGTCTAATCCATCTCTTCCCCATACATAGTCTCCGAGGTTTGCTATCATGCTAAATATAAGATTAACGCCTAAATATAATTAGTTTGTACAATTTGGTTTCTACTGATGGAAAATGATAAAAAATTAAGACAAGTGTACTTACGGAAAACCTCCTCCTCCTCCACCAACTGTAACACCCCCTCCACCGCTTAACCCAGTTATAAGGTCATTCAAAAACGAAAACAACATATTTTCCATTGGATTTACTGGCTGTTGAACGTTTTGCCCTGTGCTTCCACCTTGGCCGCCACCACCAGGCTGATTTCCTGCTCTGGGTCTAGGGAAAAATAGATTTAATTTTTATAAAACTGAAGAGTAGTTTTTAGTTTAGAAGGTATTATAAAAAAAATATGCTTAAAATAAACATACCGCACATCCATCACAAACTGGAAATTCATATCTGGACTACGTGCACCTGAAGCAGTTCCAGTGTTGGATCGTGGAACCTGACCTGTTGGACTTACATTGACTTCCAGATCACGCGTCAAACCTCTGAGGAGCTACAAGAAAAATTATTCAGTTGTATCACACTTAAAGTCGGAATATGAACAACAGACAATCTTGATTCACAAACTACTACTAACCTCAAGGAAGGGTAACCCAGCAGCATCCTGGAAATGATTTACTCCAACTCCATGAGCACCTCCAGCACTGCTAGCACCTTGAGAAGCGTTAGGCGGAATATCACTCAATTTTTCTACAAATCCGGACTTACATTTTGGACACGTAATATCCTGCAAAACCAAACAAACCCAATTACTAATCAAAATCCCTAAAAAATCCCTTTAATTTCACCAATCATTTAAAACCTTCCTAAGGAAGGCTTCCTTACCTCCAACACATGGGACAACTCTTCATTACACTTATGACAGAAAAAACGTCCTGTAGTTGTGGTCGTCGGTTGCGCGTTCACACCAGCTTCTGCCATTTTCCCCTGTAGCCACCTAACAAACTATTTGTTAAGTAGGTCGGCACACAACCCACCAAAAATAGCCTATTTGATTCCTTCCTTCCTTCCTCCTGCCTTTCCAAATAACTCACCAAACTTAGCTTCCAGCGTCGCACCGTCTTTACACTGAAGTTTCAAGAATAACTTCAACTTCAGCAGTTTAACCGCAGACACGGCCAATAACCATCTCTTTCCGCGTATCTTCCACTAAAATGCCACGTCAAATTTCCTCTACTCAGCACACAAATCCTTCCAACAACTTCGCACTACAAACTAGTCCCTAAATTACACCCCATTGTTCTCCCTTTAACGCTAAACAAAATGGCCAACTTGAATACTTAATTAACTCTCCGACTCGGCCTAAAATAAGTTCCTTCCACTTTCCACCTCAACTTATTTGCAAATTGCAACCAAATAAGCTGCTGCTTCCAACAACTATAACAATTAGTATGACAACAACAAGACAACAATCACCTGTTTTCACCTCATTCAGCCTGCCCACCTGATCTGCCCATCATCATCTTGTCGTCCTGCTCATCTTTTTAACTTTACTGGCATCAATTTTCCAAAAAAATTATAATGGCAAATGGGCTTAATTAAAGTGAGTCATTCTTGATTTGATGGTCTTAAAAACGATTTTGTGTGCTTATGCCTTTTAGCTTTACAGCTTAATTGTATGAAACACAGAACTCTGTGCTCTGCTGTTTTTGGTTGAAAGCTCAGAGAATTCGTAAAATCCGCCGCTTTAAAACTTTGATGCTTGTTGCTCGCGTGTACTAAGCTCCAGTGACCACCTGTACACCTTCCGCAAAGCGATTTGCAATGCCACACGAGACGAGTTAGTTTTTTGCATAGCTTTGGCTTGTTGGCCTGATTACATTGGTTGGAAATATGTAAGCCATTTTTTTGGCATACATTTTTTTATTCTGCGCGTTAGTTTTTGCAGATGTCACCTCCAAAATATGAGTTACATTTGATGGAAAGACGGAAATATTATTGACAAGAGAGAAATTAGCAGATAACATCAGAGCTTATAGACAAGGCGATGATAAGACTGCTGATAATATGCACAAATGCTGTAACGAAATGGGAAAGAACTTTTGATGACGTAATTATGCAAACGTTTTTCTGTAATTAGTGGGCTCTGTATTGGGTAAGTGGGAATTGTCTGGAAAGATGTGAAAAGTGGGGATTGCCTTCTTCTAATAGAGGAAACTAGAGCAGGAAAAAGCTTACTAAATGGGTATAGGAAGATAATTAGGATAAATACGTTTGATGGAAAGTATTTAAAGTTATAGCAAAGGAAATCATCTTATTTTAAAAGACATTGGAATACATTTTCATGTTTTGTTAGAGACCGCCAACACATACGCACATTTTTATGCAGTTACGTAATCAAATGTTTAGCATTTTTTCTATATTTGTCTGGCAATCGTGCGTAGTGGGAGATTGACCGCGATTTGCCAAAACAGAAAAAAATCAGGATGATGAATCATTGTTATGTTGTAGCGAGAAACGGGGATTTATTTGGATTTTACGGTTGACTACTTGTTAGTTGTCCGATATAGTTATTGACGGGAGTTGAAAAATGGTTTATTTGTATGATTTCATCGTAGAATCATGATGATCACGTCATCTTTACTTCACACGATGAGTATGATCTTGAGCTTTCATGTTGCATCATAATATTATTGCCAGTATTGCCACGCTACTTTTGACTGTTTTGACTTTTGTACTTTGTACTCTAGACACAGTAGATTTCATTCATGCGTTTTTGGCTTTTGGCTAGTTCTAGTTTGTGTTTCTTGGATGATTGATTTAGAGCAGAATTACTATGAAAAGTTTGTATGCTTTTAAGGAATTTGGAACGAAACTTTGACCACGCAAAAAATACAAGCATGAAATTATTAAGTGCTCACTCATTAAGTTAAATCATGGCAATTTCTATGAAATCAGTGTGACTCTTACTTTCTTTTAGGATTATAGGTAGGATGAGCTCATACCCAAATTCTAACTCCAAAATTAAAGACTATTTTGGACATAAAAGTCGTAAAATGCTCAGTGTCACTTTGCCCCTAAGTATTAACAGGGTTGTTGTACCCATCATTGCATGAGTCAAATGAAAGCCCTTCATTCACCCACACCATCAGACCTTTTGACAAATTCTACAGTGCGTGATAAATGCATAACAATTCGATTACGAAGTATGGTACATTATAACCATCGGATCCGGAAAGTTATATTTGAATTGAACCTCGTAAAGATTTTTTTTACATGGGACCATTTTTTGTGACAGCAGATTGGTTTTCACCTTTCAAATAATAAGCACCTTTATAGGCCTGTGTTGAAGGTTCTTTTTTCTTTGCTTGCCCATTTCTCTTTCCTCTACACAGATAACAAATACTAGTAATTATTATCACCAAAGTCAATATTAGAAAAAGTAATAATCATAACAATAACATCTCGTTAAGCCACGTTTTCACTCGCAACACGCATATAACACTTATAGCGGCAAGCTTCCATATTTAATTTGCTTTGCAATTGCAAATGGAAATAACAGCCACATTAGACGTGTGTGCAGAACCATAATAGAATACGTTGTTTTTGTCTATCTGCTTTGTAATCTGCAATTCAATGATGAATGTTTTTATGTATGGATACGGTGTTATTAAAATCCCCTTTAAGTAAGTGGTACGTACGTACCCACGCAGAGGTATAGAACCTCCATTACCTATTTCTAGTTACTACCAGACAGGTAAGTGTTTAAAACATGAATTATATATTGGTGGTCTGTGATTTTTACTTTTCTCCTGCCCATACGAATATCTATTCTGGAACGGATTCTGATAATGCAATCATTGTACTTTTGTAAATTTAATGCTCAGCCCACAGACTACTTATTGTATCTAACCATCGAAACTCGATGCAATAGCAAAAACTTTGTAGCGTTGATAATGATGTGTCAGGAGTGGAATCTCCTATTAATAGTAATGAGTTTGCAAATACGTTTGGTTCATTTTTGCAGTTGTATTTGTGGGTGACATGCCCACGGAACGTTTCGTGCTCTAGATGTAGTAGTCAGTTTAAATGTTACCGTTTGTAGTTTGTGGTTGAAAATTTAAGTACAGTAAAATCTTACTAGGAAATAGGCTGTTATAAACATGTGTACAGTTAGTAGACCAACTAACCTGCATATAATATACTTGGCATTTTAAGAAAGGCAATAAAAACTTCAGAAAAACTCATGACTTTTTGAGAATTTATACGTTTCGGTTTAGATCAATAGAATTTACGTAAAACAGTCAGTGAAAGTTTATGATTTGTGAATTCATTTGTTGTTTGTATACGTTTTATAAAAATAAACACCTTTCCACAATCAATAAACATCAAACATTCAAAATATCAATTGCGGCTAAATCCTGGACAAACGTTTGTATCCAATTCTTTTTATATTTTTTGCAATGTTCAATTATTTAACCAAGCTCAACTTGAACATTCTCCTAATCATCATCATAGAACATAGAACGTCATCGTTGTGTGGTCTACAAAAACCATTTATGATTGTAACAGAACCATTTACAAAAACACAAAAGAAGTATTGTTTTACACATCTCAGCGCATTTAACGACGGGTGGGGCAATTTGATTTTTTCTTGAGTTTTTTCAGCTTTGTTTTTTTTTCTCGTGATAAAATTATACCGTTGTAACAAAATCGTTCCATGAGAAATAGGAATCAATCAATACTTAGTCGCATGCACCGTTAGATCAATCTCAAATATCTTACATAATGACTTGAAGGAGGCAGATTATGCATCCTACATCCTAGATGATGTGACAAAAGCTACAGTGTTCTGATTTAGCCTATGGCGCTGGTATTTTTGCAAGCGTATTGAGTGATTGCCAATATGATTTAGCTTGTTGATGACTTCAATTCAATACTCCAAAGAAGTAACGCATTTTGTGACGGCTACACAACAAAGAATCGCATTTTCTTTGACACCTCCTGGTATTCCCAATGTGCGATGTCATGAGTGCAGAGTCTGAGTAATGTTAAAAAATACTTATTAAGGCCGCTGCACGATGAATCGGTAGTGTTACCCTTTTAAAGTCCAATCTGCCATCAGACTTCCCACACGGATCGAGAAAAAACAGAAAAAGTCCATAATTCTATCTTCAGTTCAAGCGCAGTCCTGTGGAAAAAATGAATGCCGACGATGACGACGGTGATGATATGGTAAGTAGACATTGTTGCGTGATGCTGTTGCTGTTCAAATTACAGTGGTATACATTGTCCATCTGCATTCACTTGCTTGTTCTATTTTTTGTGATTTGTGTTACCTAGAATTTTGTCGGTAAACTTAGATGTACCAAATAGCCAATATATTTTAAGAATGACGTGCGTGGCAAATCTGCCATGTTCCAAAATATAATTCAAAAGAATAGATTTTTCAAAAGGCGAGTTGAGTCGGATATACATATTTATTTCAAATTTTTATGAGTCTGTAAAACTTATGTTGTACCTGAAGTTTAGTAGCTTTTGCTTGGGGGAAGTAAATAAAAAAATGATGGACAGGGGAGAAAATATGAGAGAGAAATACCGGATATAATAGGATACGTTTGAATAGGTATTTGCAATTTATTACTGGCTATAACTGACTGTCGGGTCTTTTTCATCTGTACTAATTTGGTGACTCATAATTCTCAAAACCTTCATCGGTAAATTGTATTTACCAACAAAAATAAATTATATTGTGGCAAGTTATTGCCCCCTAAAAGTACTTATATATACTACATGACAGTCTGTTTTAGGAAATTTCAATATTTTTAAAAAGGGTACATTAAAGCTGGATAGGATAGGATGCATGATTTTGAAAGCAACAACTATTATGTTGTATGTGGTAGTGCTAGATAGTAATTTCAAGATTTTTCCAGATTTCTACATTCATTTCTCATTTTTCTCACCTTCAACGCTTTTGCGTTGTACATTGAATTCAGACATGCTTGAAACTTTTCATGGCAGCACAAAGTAAATGATTTGCAAGATTCAACGATTTTGCACATATAAAGTGTAACATGACTAGTTTTAAAATGCATAAAAGCATGGCATTGCCGTAATTTTTGGTAATTTTGTCAATTACACGTGTACCTATTTAAATTAAATGTTTGCTGTACAAACGTAATGCATACAAAATCATACTTTTTTCATTCGGGTAAACCAATTAGAAATCAGTAATTATTTTCCAGATGTAGGGATTTCATTCAAGTTCATACTTGATTCATAGTAGTAAATCATGCCTTTCAATGCACTGTCTGTATAAAAGTTTATGATGTTGTTTTACAAATTTTAATAACTTTTTTGAATTAGCATATACTTCATACTTGTATTGTAATAGTCAGCCTAGAAATGATCGATTACGCCTCCTTGCAACTTCTTAAATTTTGCACGATTTTGCTTCTTTCATTTTTACAAGACGGCTTTTTACAATTAAAGTTAATAATTTATTGCATAATATTGAATACTTTGTGACTCAAATTTAAATTAATAACAAGCATAATTACGGTTGGTGATGAATTGATGAGGTGAAAATGCTTGTAATCAGATGTAGAAAAACTTGAATCCAATAGGGATACGAACAAGAAAACGCAGCAGGTTTCTAGTTTCTTGACACTATTCATTTTGTCCAGATTTTTTGTGCCAAACAACCTTCATTCGATATAACATTGCGCATTGCGCGTGAACTCAAGTTTTTATGTGAAATCGTATCGTGATCATAGCTTCTGGTTTAAACAAATTGTATAATGGGTGTTCTATTCTACTCCAACGCTAGAGACAGTTTGGAATTATGTTATGTCGTGTGATGCCACTACGCAAAAAATGATGGCGATTGCATGAAACGTAATTTCGATTTTATTAAAATGGTGTTTTTTATTGCCTGTGTTTGTTCATTCATACTCAACTTTACGATTGCGATTTTACTGGACGATAAATTGTCACTGAAATTTATAGGTTCAAATACTCTTACGTATGCAACTAACTAGACACATTTTGTAGGGGTGCGTGTCACTTACCTACGTCTTTTGTCAAATGATTTAAACCACACCTAAACACCATATAAAATGGAATGCAGGATCAGGATGTACAAAAATCAGGCTAGTAACAGTGGTCAAGCTTTGCGCATACCGCAAACTGGTCGCAAACGTAAAAATAAAAATAATAAAAATTCGACAAGCTTGATTTCTTGATTTCTGATAAGAAAATTTCTTATGCATGTTGACTTTGGTACATTTTTTTGAAAATTCTTTAGTCATTCATTCATAAATTTTTATAACAAATCTTTATCCTGAAGCTGAATCCGTTTTCATTTTTGGCAGTCCAATACTGATTTTAGAAGTGACCCATCCTGTTTGTGCCTACGTAAATCCAGATAATACTTTAGATTTTTTAGGTTTTCAATGATTTTACAACGAAAATAGTGCTTTTATCATGGGACCTTAATATTTATTATGTCGATATATGACAATCAAGAGCAAATGATGTAATGAACGAACTCTGAAAAGGATGCTCCACCAAAAGTACAGTTTTTACTTTTTAGTAATGTCTTTAGTCAACCAGGGATTTCCCCGTTTCGGTCTTCATCTCTTTTAGAAAAAAGTTTGAAAGATTCCCTGCTGGCTCATGTATAATCACCCTTGGCTGTCACCTTAAAGCAGCCAACAAATGTTTTGTATGCAATGTTTTCAAAGTTTTGGTTGGAGATAATATTAATATTATCAAGATGGATTGAGAATAGACTACTTGTCGATGTGCATACAATTTCGGTACGTACTAAAAACTACATAATATTATGAACATCACAAAATGACTAGAAACAACTTCAAGAGATGGTTAGTGAATGATTGGCACATTCGTCGCTTATGAAGATGACGCTATTTTTCTTCTTGGATTTGTATATTTACTTATGTAAGTTTATGGCCTTGCCTGTCGTTTCTGTATCCTATTTCTAAATTACGACGAGGATATATGAGCAGGAGGAGTCAGTTACTTTACTCGAAATTTAAAGCAAAAGAGAGCGTTAGGTTTTTTTCCAACGTTAACAGAAAATAGTAATGTATGACTTGTTATTACATGCATGGTTATATAATTATTTTGAAATCCGAATATAAACGAACGTTCAGTATAGGTACAATATAGGCAGATTTCATTATCATCATCTTCAGCAGTAGCAGTTAGAAGTGGTACACCATATAGTAATCCCCGATGAAACGTTGCGCTAGGATTACAGACTATTACGCATGTACTGAAAATCTTTGTGCAAAAATTTAAGCCGGACACAATACCATGAATATATATGTCGCTTACAGTGTAAGCTTTACTTTTTAAATCCTTTGACAAACCTGCCTAATCGCAACAATAAAAATGCTAGCCACAAAAAACGTACTAGCCTTTTAGTCATGTCCCAACACTTCACGAACGGCTTATATATATGATGCTCTCGACCAGACAAGCAGACATACACGGTGCAACCGTTCAAGAGGACAGACGCTTCACTTTTTAAGGATTTTTAATTTATTTTTGTAACTTATTGTTGACTAGTTAATCTCGGGATATGCACACGGTCCCATCTTCATTAGTTTTTGAAGATTTATATTGAAGATTTTTCAACGTAAGCATCTCATTTTTAAACTTGGTGCGAATCTCAATAAATTGAATCCTTTAATCTCAAAAAGTGGTATGTGAGCGTGAATAAATATCAGGCGTGAATTGATAAGATAATTACCATTATAACGCTTCCAGATTAAATTAATCGAGTGTGGGAAATTCTCAAAAAAATGTGCACGACAATCTGGAAAAAACTCATTATTGCTGAAATAGAAGCAAAAACCCTATAAAAATCTGCGTGACGAAATAATAAAATCTACTTGAAATTCGTTTGCTGACAAAAAGTGACGTATACGGAATAAATGAGCGTTTTAAGCTTAGCTTAAGCAAAAAGTATTCTTGTAATTCAGTGGTTATTCCAGAGAACCCACGGACAGTTTGTTTTGCTAAGTTATCAGCACTTTGTTTCATTGCTTTTATCACATTTTTTTAATCAATCATCGCCCGTTTCGAGGTTAAACCCCATAAAGCAAAAACGAATGCAAGTCGGGCTGAGCACGCTTCAGCCCAAAATAAAAGGAAGGAATCATGACAGTCGGATTTTTTAAGCTTATTGCTTCAGTCGCCTTTCGTGTGAGTATTGAGTATGATACAGTATTTTACTGCACTCTGCTTAGAAATTTAAATACGCATTATATTTTACACCAATGATGCAAGCAGTTCATACTTCCATTTGGCATCAGTTAATATTTCCATGTTAGGCTTAGAATCACATCTTAGCATACCTGATAGATTTCTTTTTGTGATAAGATCTGACTATTATTGAATTCACACGTGCGGGGATATAATTTTGTTGCTAATTTCGGTGTTTACTTTTTCTCCTTCTTTCCAACATACACGATACATAACAATGGATTACTCATCAACTTTATCACTGCCCACAACCGTAACTAAACAGAAGGTGGATGATGATCTCAAATGCTGCAGTGATGACGAAGAGAAGCAACTTCAGTGTGCCACAGTTTATAGGCCGGAAGTGGAAAGGCTGCCCTCGTTTACCGAGGTATGTACGCAGTAGTAAAAGTTGTAGAGTTAGTTATTGCTCTAAGTATGCACCACATGATCTTAGTAAAGAATCTAACATATTATTTTATGCAAATAAACAAATTGCTGTAATGTTACTTCATAGTAAAATGCAAAGCTTTACAGAGAAAGCCATTGCAAAAACGTGATTTTCGTTGTAAAAACAAACGTTTTTTTTTACTAATTTCGTGCTAGACGTACTTTCAACTTACCTTTCGTGTGTGGCTCTAATTTGTATTCTGCATACGTATTTACAACACAAAGTTATAATAATGACAACGTTTTTCTTAGGTGGATGCGGATGGCAATGGGGAGATAGAATTTGAAGAATTCAAAAATTACTTCAACATGTCAGAAGAAGAGGCAATAAAGATTTTTCAGGAGACTGATGTGAATCAAGATGGGAAGATTGACCGGGATGAGTATTTAACCTTTGTAAGTTTATTTGCTTTTCACAGCTTGCTTGCATTCTCGGCGAGATGTGTTGAGAGTTGAGCATAATATATAGTTTTGAAAAAGACATATTATCGTGCTTCTTGCTTCATGCATGTTGTTTGAAAATGAACAGAAGTATAGACAACATTGTGATTTTTTGGATTTTTGTTTTGCAGAAAATGAGAGCATTTGATTTTGCCAGGGCTGTAATACTGCCCAAGAGTAAAAGAACGGAACATCGTAAATTGTCTTACAAAGACCAGTACAACTGCATGCCCCCACCAATTTTTATGTTTGTAATTACAATAATAGAGGTATTAACCATATACTTATGATTGGAATAATTTTTTTCATGCATGTCATACATGATGCATAATGGATAATTTCGTTTTATGCAATCCAGGTAGGGACATTTATTTACCATACTCAAAGACTGATGCAAGATGTCACAATAGAAAGGTATCGCCCGGCACCATTAGACTCTGTACTAATTTACAATCCCGAAAGGCGATACGAAATTTGGCGATATGTCACTTACATGTTTGTCCATTCTGGGTAAGACGTCACAATAGCCAAATTATCAACTATGAACAAGACCAATGCATTAGTACTCAAATTTTTGATCGTTTTCTACAGCTATATGCACATCGTGAACAATGTGATAATGCAGCTAGTACTGGGAATTTTACTGGAAATGGTACACAAGTGGTGGCGCGTTCTAGTCATTTATTTTGCTGGTGTTCTTGCCGGATCTCTAGCCACCTCGAGTAAGTGTTCATTTTTTGTAGCTAAAACGTTTACAGATTTGGCTAAAATTGTCCAATTATATAATTTGCATTTTGGTCGTTTCAGTTGCTGAGCCGTTCAACTATTTGGCTGGTGCAAGCGGAGGTGTATATGCGCTAATTGCAGCTCACTTATCCACTGTTATACTTGTAAGTTGTAGAGAAACCTTTGAATGCATCACTATGCCCCGACCTTCAAGTGACATTTCAAAAATGTGCAAAATGTTTTATTTTTAATTTGCAGAATTGGACAGAAATGGAGTACCCTTGGATTAGGGTTGTTCTCTTTACAATGTTCACAATTTATGATGTTGGAATGGCCCTCTATTATTCGTACGTTAGGAATCTTCCAACTAACGTAAGATTTAAATTGCTTGCAACCATCTGCATTGCGAATGCATCTTTCATGTTAAGTAATTGTCATCACGGACGTCATTTTAATCAAATCTAATTTCTTTCAGGTTGGCTATGCGGCACATTTGGGAGGAGCAATAGCAGGATTACTCATCGGTATTTACGTCCTCAAAAACTTACGATGGGAGAAATGGGAGTGTGTTCTTTGGTACATCAGTGCTGTCTCTCTTGTCGCTCTTACAGTTTTTGCTGTCACATGGAATTTGTTCAACACTGAGTACTTTCCGGAACCAAAATACGGGCCTGTCACAAGTCAGCTCTGAAAGACGCTTTAGATTCGTTCAGTATTTTTTATTGTTGTTTTCACTTTGACTATTTGAACAAACGCATTTAATGATTAATATTTTTATTGTTTCGTTCAGTAACTTAATTTTAGTTGAGCTGACGGTAGAAAGACGTAAATTGTATAAAACTGTTGTACATGACTATTTATTTAATAAATTATATGGTATACACGCTCGAGATAAAAGTTTTTTATATAGCTTTTGCGTCTTTTTGTTTGCTTTCTGACATTTGGACATGAGATTTATTTCATTCGTATGAACCAATGTTGTAAAGTTGTAATCTTGAACTAAAATACTTTCATCATCACCATCCACCAGCAACAGCATGTCAAACCATCGACTTTAGCTGAAAGTTGTTTCAATTTTTACACAATTGGATGCAAGAAATGTAGGTGAAACGTATTGATTTAAATGCCAAAGCGTGTCTCGCACCGACGTAACTTAATGTACTTATAAATTCACATAATCAACGACCCAGCATTGGTAAATTTGTTATCTTTTGGAACTATGTTTGTAAATATTATTAGGCATGGAATGTGTAACAAAGATTTCTGAACGAATAAGGGAAAACATTAGCAGCAGCATCAATGCAATAAATTATTCAGCGAGAGCAAGCTAATGATGTGAATAATGATTATGACGTTTTTAAAAGCATTATTTGATTTAGACGGTAAGGAATGCACAAAGTTATCTTTGCTTGTACTCATTTATCTGTCTGGCATATTATACTAAATTGGCTCGGATTTTTTGTGCTGACAAAGATAAAAAGTATGCATTTTCAATTTCACTTAACAGAATATACCTACTGATATATAATACATTGTGCATAAATTATATTGTTAGTTCATTGTAGGTAGTAAACTACCTACACTGTATAACGCTACAAAAACTAACATGTGAGATCAGATTTGTCATTGGGCCATTTACTGAACTGAAAGAAAGGTGTGTGTAGTGCGTACTGTTGTCGTTTAGCATTGTTGGAATTATAATTTTCGTGTTCCACTGAACAAATAAAACTAACAATGGAAACTGAGGCCGAAATGGAGACCAAATATAAGGTTAAACACTAGTTAATTACTATATACTTTACCCTTGGCATATAAAGACATTAAGGCATTTTGGCATATATTTTTTCAGAGACCAAAAGTGTACCAGAGGCAGGATTCTTGGACGGAAATTGTATGAAAATGTTTTTAAATACTAAATTATATTATTTGAAATATCACGAACACGTCCGTAAATTGAATTTAAAGTATATACTTTTGTACTAGAAAGGAAGATTATTTAAAGTGGCAAGTACTGTAGTTCTTCCAAGAAACAGGCGAATTTCCGCTTCTAATCGTTGTACAGCAGGAGATGTATTGAAAACACCGTACGTTGTACAAAATTGCATTTTTGCTTAAATATTTATAAAAATGTAATGCTAAGAAAATATCCTTTTTGTGACAAAAATATAGAACCATGTCTGTTAAGAGTCTACCTCAGATGCAGATCAAGCGAGATTTCATTCCAATGCCAAAGATTTATAACAGGTCTATATCCGAGCAAAACGCACGTTCAACTGAGCAGTTTGTCCCAGAACCCGCGTTCAGGGTTCCAGCCCAAAAAACTAGGGGGTTCGTTCCGCGAAGACTACTTGAAAAAGTCGAGGAAGTAGAATCGCCTTGTGGCTCATCTTCAAGGTAAGAAGAAACTTAATTCTTCGATCCACTATCCCGCATCTCAAACTATTTCACGAAAAGAGATTTTAAAACCAGCTCTAGTTCTGAGGATGGGGATCAGGAAAATCTCTCTGACAAAGAAGACCATCATGGCTTGGCACAATCTTCCCTGGGTTGGCAACAAGACCTGTCGGAGGAAGGACCCATGGAAAATCAATTTCCTATTCCTGCAGGTTTAATGAGCAGAAATCTTCCTCCTAGTGCTGGTGGTAGACAACGGATAATTCTTGACGAGAACACAAAACCAAAGCATCGGCAGCTACAAAGATTAATCCCTCAAGAGGACGAACACCCAGAGACAAAAGATGAAGAATATTTTGAGGAAGACGAGGATTCATTAAATTATCACGATTTTTACAATTGCATGCCACCACCAGTCTTCATGCTTTGCATTACTGTTGCAGAGGTGAATGGAAATTCAGCCATTTTACATTACATTCATTTAAAGAGGCACATATCAATAAAAAAAGAAAACATTGAATTTCACAGATTGCGTTTTTTGCCTATCACGCAAAACGATTGGTCAATGATCCAAAGTACGGCTATATTAGCAAATTTAGTCCAGCACCATTGGATTCAAGACTGATTTATGACCCCACACGCCGGTATGAAGTATGGCGGTATATAACGTATGCGCTTGTTCATTCTGGGTACGAAATGCAATATAGAGTAAAATACAAACTAGTTTGTTACCGATCTTTATAAAAATGAAAAATAAACTTTATTTTACAGGTACATGCATCTAATCAACAATATTGTAATCCAACTTGTCCTTGGAATACTATTGGAAATGGTTCATAAATGGTGGCGTGTACTTACCATTTACTTTGCGGGTATTTTAGCAGGATCTTTAGCTACATCCATTTCAGAACCCTTTAATTATCTTGCTGGAGCCTCTGCCGGGGTTTATGCTTTAATTGCCGCACATCTCTCTACAGTTATTCTGGTATTTGCACTTTGTTACGTCTTGTACATTTAGCTAATAGTAAATTACTATATTTATGGATAATTGAATGTTTTGGTGGGATAAATTATCACAGAACTGGACTGAAATGGAACACCCTTGGATTCGCGTTCTTATATTTTTTGCATTTGTACTGCATGATGGAGGTACCGCTCTTTATTACGTCTACTACATGGGAGAAACAACAAATGTATAATACGCATATAAATATAAATGAGTGTTTGTTAAAACTAATAACGTTAAATACTATTAATAACCCATAAACCCCAACTAATACAGGAAACTTCAAATTGCCTACATTTATCGCAGGTTGGATATGCAGCTCATTTAGGTGGAGCGGTCGCAGGTCTCCTTGTTGGCATTCATGTGCTCAAAAACTTGCAATGGAGAAAATGGGAAGAGGTCTTATGGTGGGTGTGCTTAGTCCTTTATGCGCTACTTCTTTTGTTTGCCATTGCTTGGAACATCTTTAGAAGCGATTTATACCCCTGAGGAATTACAGCAAACAACAAAACAAAAACGCCATAACTCTAGTCAATAACTTTTGTATGTAGACGGAACACATTGTTTTACGCATGTTTTAGGAAATTAAATTTTATTTAGAAATGATAACAAAATAAAAACATACACAATATATAAATTCTGGCACTCTGGAGCTCGATCGTATTTTTTATTCACATGAACCGTAATGCACACACATCCAATTAAAATGTAATTTATTATGAAGATCCAATTTAGCACATATAAAAACGTAGTTTCGTACAAACGTACTACAAAGTACTATAATTTTCAAATGTTTATTAAATAAGTGGGAACTTTGAATAAATACTATAATTGCCACAATGTGCGCTGTTGGAATGGATCATGGAAGGCCCAATAAATGAATTCTTTGAAAGTATTATTGACTTTTAAAAATCTTTTTGTAACGTTTGTTCGAAATAAAATTTTATCAGAATGCTTATCTTAGAAAGTAAAAAATGCATTTCCCTGAATATGCTTTTTATTATCCTTTGCTGCTTATGATTGCAATTTGGTAATACTTGACTCTCATGCGCATGAAGCACACGTGGATTTTTTACTGATATTTTTATTCCCTATTGGTTTGTATAAGATTTGATTATTTGATTGAATCAGCAAGTGAATGAACCATGCACATCCACAAATGCCATATGAAATATGATTACAGTAAATTGTCCCACAAAACGGAAATTGATGTACTTTAGCGGAAACACTAAATGCTCAGAGAAAAGTGCATAATAATATGCAATTTAGCCTGACAATTAACACAATCATACTCATACTCAGTGAATTTTTTCAACAAGGCATAAATTAGAATAAGGATCTAGAAAAACTCTGAGAACTGGGAATAGGTGGGTAGTTGTTCATCGCGCCATTTTTGCTTCTGGTACCTGGCGGAGTCCAAGCTCATTAAACACAATGGCTCATCTCCGTTTTAAATTATTACAAATATGACAATTCTGCTAACATGAAAAGCAGCATCTAAATTGTAGCAAAACTTACTATATACATTTTTATATTAAACTAAATATAGCAAGGTGTAGTCAGTAGTAGAATCTTGATTAGATACCGTGAGAAAATTGCAAGAAAATAAGGCAGACGCGCTATCCGGCAACGACAACCCATTACAATCTGTTCATGTTTCTTTGAATACTCATGCAAAAGCTCTGTGGGTTTTCAGTTTGAAAAGACGTAAGCACTAGAATGAACAATTGTCCTTGATATCTGTACGAAGTAAAAAATATAATACCTTGTTTATTCTCTCAATGGACAAACACAAACAAAACTAATATAAATATCTTAAGAGTTGTATAATTTAATATCATGGTTTAGATAATCAATTTTTCTCCAGGATGTGTTCGGATGAGCGTGTGAAACGGTATCACGTATTCGCTGCTATTTTCATTTTTCACACAACAAGATTATATACCCATTTGTGGAATAGTTCAGTAGTTGATTAGTAGTGGATTAGAGGTGCCAGGAAAATCCAAGTGATCAAGTTAATATTTTTACCAAAAGGTTTTTACCAGGCTATATATTATATATTAATATATTAATATACTAGGTTTTCCATTCCACATGAAAATAAGAACAAAATCAACTAATTTTCAAGGAGAATTGAATTGGAATCGATGAATTGGACCACACCAAGAATTGGGGTTAATTTATAAGCAACAATGAACGAAAGAAGCATTCTTACAGAGTCAAACTGGACTAGGTGGAATTTTGTAGAAGATGAACCAAAGTTTCACCAGTTTTGGTTTGAAAATGTGGATATAGACTTTTGGTATTCTTTCGGGGAAAATTTCTCGACTCCTCTGATTTTACTCGCGGTAGTCTTGTATCATGGAAGTGTTTGGTGGACAAAGAAGCACATGCAGGAACGGGAACCTTATCAACTTCGTTCCGAACTTTTCGTTTGGAATGTTTTCGTCGCATTGTTTTCAGTGACAGCTTTCTATCGTCTAAGCTCGGAAGTATTGGTTATGCTTAACTCACCACAAGGGTTTTACAAAAGCCTTTGTCTAAGGTATTTGAGAAGATTTATTAACTTATCATTGTATTAATTTAAAAATAATAAATTACAATATGCGCAAATACGCTCAAAATTTTATAGAGAAGGACTGCATATGTCAACGGCATATTGGGCCATTTTAATATGCTTCTCCAAACCATTATTCATGTTTGACACGCTGTTTCTCATCTTGAGGAAAAAACCCGTTGATGCTTCCCATTTGTGAGTTTTGAATATTTAATATCGAATACATTATGTAACGCTTCGTTTAATATGTATTCTAAAAATGACGACTATGTCTATAAGTGAATGGGATCAATTCCAGAATTCATCATACTACTGCAATCATATTTGCACCACTAATAGTACAGATCTCGGAACCTATGAGCAGATGGGTTGGAATGGCCAATTTATTTGTCCACTCCGTCGACTACCCGCTTCTGGCACTACGGGTAATACATTTTAAAATCTTTTAAAAGACATGAAAGAAGCTTGATTTTTATTGGTGCGTTTAGAATCTAGAGAACTTTAAGTCAAGGATTTAATTTATTTATTTTTAGACATTAAAAATCTCAGTTCCAAAGTCACGACAAATCATGGCTGCGCTTGAAGTGGTTCAAATGGTTTTCGTTCTCATTTTGTCAGCGTACACACTTTTCCTCAGAGGTTGATAATTTCTTAACTACACTTAATTACATATAATTTTACTTTTCATGTTTTTAAAATGATTGGTTTGCGTTAAAATGGTTTTATGGTATTTTTACAGCCACTGGAACTACATGTTTGCGTCACCCAAAAAGCGTGCTTATGTTTTGGGCAGTTTACACAGTTTTGCTGCTAGCAATAGTTATCACCATACTCTCCCCTGAGTACTGGAAGAGGGGGCTTAAGAAAATTAAGGAATCAACTCCCAAAAAAGTCGAGTGAAATAGCCTTGTGTTTTGTGCCGTTATGTACCTAATTATTTTGAAAATAGTCTCTAATCACTAATCATACAAAACTTAGTTTAAAATAAACTAACTTAGATTTATCCAGTCATCATCATAGCAAGAATTTTTTTATCCTTATTTTTGACTTTTATATGATAACTTTATATGCAAAATCGTTTAAAATATCAAAATCAATAAATTCATAGAATACCTATGCAGAATTGCAGAGAGTAGCAAATCGAGTATGAAGAAGTATTTCTTGCTTGCACTAAAGTAAACTTTATTTGCTTTTAACAACAACAAAGGAGATCGAATTATTTTCTTACTTTCGTAGAAAATATTTTTTCAAAACTTACAAAGTAAAAACACCAATATTCATTAGGAATTAAGTTAACTTAATAATTTTGAAGCATAACATCTCTATTTTTCCTATTCGTCACTTTTTCCAAATGCCAAGTTCTTGAATCCTAGATGGTCGATGGTCCACAAGTCCTTACTTTTTCCCAATCAGGTAAGTTCCGTAAACTGGTGCATAGCTTCCATATCCATACACATACGAAGGGTATCCATAGGATGGATAAGAAGTGTAATAGGATGGATAAGTGGAGTAGAGGCCTGAGGTGTAGTAGTATTGTGCGGACGCACAAACCACGGTGGCTGCAAGCACCAAAAGAGCAAGCTGCAAAAACAGAGATAAAAGATTGGTTTTAAAATTGAAAACTTTGAACATAAACCTGAACTTTTAACGGGTAGAAAGTTTATGTATTTTATGGAAACTTACAAGTTTGTACATTTTGGTAAAGTTTTGACTTTTGAAGTCGACAACGAACAAAAAACAATGGATTTGTTTTGCCTGGCAAACAAAACTGATCTGATCTGTCCAATCGAACAAAGTCGTCCCTATTTATACGAATTTTGCTTTGTTCTGATGCGAGAATCTTGCAAAGGGGTGCAAATTCTGGACCAGTAGCAGTTTTGCCAGGACCCGGTACGTGAGACGTGCAATTATAGTCAAAAGAAGGGGAGCTTGTTCAAAGAAAAAGTTCACATTTTTTCATGTCATGCCAAAGATAGCAATTACAGGTTTGAAGAAATCCAGCAGGATTTTGCATTTTATTCTAGAACAACATCGAATTATATGCTAAAATGCAAAACAACAATAGTTTAAAAACGTGCCAGGTTATGATATAGGTAGGTAGGTAGAAGGTAGAATAGTTTAACATTTTCTCTATTGATAGTTTATTGCCATCATCGCATCATTAAGCACAATTACAAAAAATCCATCCTCCAACAACGATGAAACATTGCAGCGAGATAGTAAACCAGGGTATTTGGGTAGGTTTTTTTGCTTTGATCATCATCTTTATGTGTTACATCATAAACCTCATATACCTTGAAAATCTAACCTATTAGAGTTTCTTTGTAGCGCTGTACGTGCATATCCGAATTATGGCAGAATAGCTCAATTTAACCCATCAACCCAAAGAATTATATATTGTTCCCTGCGGATAAATATACACTGAAACAACATCAACACATTAACTAGGTATGTAAAACCGGGTAATCATACAGCATGGAAAATGTAATGAGACTTTCATTTTCTCTGGCAAAAAAACCATTCATTCGCCTAAACGTCAAACGTGTGAGTTACATCAACCGAAAAATATTTTTGAACATATAATGCATTCATGACATGTTTCGATGTAATTATGATTATATCCAAACTTGGTTTTTACTACTTGGTCACGTAGATGTTTGCAGTATAGATCGTACAATAAGTAACAGCATTTTTGCGGGCAAAAGTAAGTAATGTTTAGCGCAGTCGTTGGTAGACTTGCTTAAACAAAAATGCAAAAATATTTAATTGTTGAATCGTACAAACTATGATTCTATTATACTTTAAAACGCGTCATCATGATTCGTCCAGTAAGGGTCGGCTTAAATAATTTTCGGTTATTGCCCAAAGCAATTGCGGGTTTTGTTTTGCAGCCAATTTTCAAACAGGATCGTCTAGTCAATCGACTACCTGTCAAATGAAGCAAAATTCATTATTTCTAGACACGCCTTCCAGTCCTCCTTCTCAAAGTTTTCTTCCAAGCCAGTATTATACTGGCCGTATAGCCGTTTTAGAAAAAATGACCTTCAGAGATGAGAAAAGGTCATATACATAAGAATTGTAAGGTTTTAATGAACCCTGAAGAGCTTTAGGTACAATCAACATCTACTTTCCATTTTGTTTTTCATCTGCTCTGATAACAAATAAAGAGAAATCAGTAATTACTCCTGAGCCGGTGACTATTTATTAAATGAAAACTTTCGCACAAAAACGACTCTCATCCCGTTTCCGATGTTGAAGAAGAAACGCAGGTTTTACAATCTATATTTTATCATCATCAAATTATTGGATAATTACATTTCGCACTAATCGCACATCGTATACTTACAAATTTTCATAATATCGCTATTCTCATCGAAAAATGCCCATAATATCATAATATTTTTCTGACAATGCTATCTTTTATGATGATCATGAAAGATTCTACATTAATATTGCTGGCTCGCAGTTGTGCATTTACGTAACTGCATGAAAACATGAGAGCAGGAAACAAAGAGAAGAAACCTTTTAAGCTGAAATGGAAATCATAGAACACACATGAACATGAGCAGAAAAATGTACAGATGATCACCTTAACGTGCATGGGATCGCGTTCTTGGTTCTCCTAATAAAAAGCAATGCATAATATGCAATCCAATTAAATGCATTATGATTTTACCTGTATTGTGTTTTGAGATTTTATGCAAGTAAAGTTACCCCACACGTGTTTCTAATCACAGTAATAAAAATTATCATAACTAGTTTGGAAATAACACTTCCCAACATTTACTGTTTTACAAAATTGTAACCGTGAATAATGCCAACGTTATCATTATAAATAGGGAAGATAATTGGCAATCACTATGAAAAACCATCGAAAGAAATGGACCGTTGACTCCAAAAAAGCAAAGAGCTACGAGGAAAATTGCAAGTTCCAGCAGTGCACAAAATGTGCCGTATTTCTCCTTTCGCAAACTGCAGTGAGAAATCACAGGAACCAATGCTTGCAAATCAAAGGGTACAGTCATTTTTATGTTCTAATTTTCGCCCTGAAACAGTATTGAACCATATAAATGCAACATCCGTTTCTTAAAAACTGAACAGGAAAATCTTGTATATTTTTATATAGAAAAAAGACTTGTCATCCACCAGATACTGTGGAAGTCATCACATTGCCTTTCTTGTCAATTTCACTGGAGAGAATATCTTCTCACAAATATCCGATTGATGCAAATCGCAAACCGAGTAGGGATAACTGCCTATCTAAAAGCCGACGGCTTGATGCATCTATTGATAACCTCAAGGTAATCTCAAATTCTGATAAAATCCAGAAAGGGCTCAAAGGGAAACGGCGTGGGAGGAAAGGCGGGCTTGAAGAGTTGATGAATAATTTGGGAGTAAAAAACCTAGACGCAGTTGTGAATACCTCATCTACTCCCCGACAGTCAAGACTTGCTGCAAAAGAAAAACTGCGGACAATTTGTCAAGACCTTAATGACCCAACTACAAATGGAGAACTAACTCCAATGCATGAAAAAATTGTAGCTAGAAAGCGAAAGCGGCACATAAAAAATGATGATGAGGAAGATAGTGGAAATGAGCAAGTATTCATGAAGGACAGCGATGATGAAGAAAGTTCCTCCGAATACGACGATTCGGTTATCAATAGAAAAGAGTCAAGCGGGAATTTCCTGGTTGATACCCTGTATATTCACAACTGTACAAAATGCACTGCCAAGTTTCTGAATGCACAACAACTAATTGACCATAATAAAGTACATGAGTCAACTAAGGAAATATTCACCTGTCCAGTTTGTGGCAAGGCCTTTCGAAAACGGTCATATTACCATGTTCACATTAATCGGCACGTGCATTCAGAAGCCGTTGAAAAGACATTAAACTTGTGGGATAAGTGGCCAACCTTAAAGGGAGGAAATTCTAATAGCTTCAAACACCAGTTTTCTTGTAAGTTTTGCTTGATACGTCATCCCAACCAGAAAAGCTTTCTCTCGCACATGGAAGAGCAGCATCCTGGTAGAACGAAAGATTCCAATAATTTCTCATGTCCATATTCCTGCGACGTGACAACTGACTCTATATTGGCACTGGTGAAGCACATCAAGAACAATCACAAGGATAAATATTTTCGTGTAACAAATAACAGTAATGTCAATATATGGAAGGACCCAAACAAGGCAGGAAAATACTGGGCAAAATGTGACATTTGCCAAGAAAACGTTAACGCTTATTACCTGAAGTATCATAAAGAAAGTCATGAAAAAGCGAAAGCAAAGCTAGCAAATTCCAGATTTTACTGTGGAATATGTTTTATTGGAGTTAAGGACCGATACAAATTACAACGACATTTCGTAATACATCTACAAAACAATCCATTCGTATGTACGTTTCCGAATTGTGGTCTAAAGTTTCAAGATTTTCCTTATCTTATCAAACACCAAAAACGGCATGTCAGTCAAATTCTCACTTGTCCAAAATGCGATATTACGTACAAAGAAAACCCAGGAAGAGAACATAAGTGCGTCTTTGATGAAAACAGAATCAGACTAGGTAGCGACGGAAAGAAATACTTGAAAGGGACACGAGTGGATTTAAGTAAATCGATCACTACTACATCTCCCCATCTAGTTGAATCGATCTCGACCAGTAAGGTTGATGATAAGAAATCGAAAGAAACACAGAATGCTAGCATTGTCAAAATGGAGACGCCAGACAACATCCGCCGTTTTGAGTTGGAAAGCGTGCATTACATTGATAAGATAATAGAGACTGATGATGGAGCGATTCATGTAAAAGGGGAGCAATTAAATCCAATGGAGGAGGCTTCCTTCTCAAACGACACAGTTGATTTTACTTCAGTGGAGGACTTGAAAGATTGTGGTGCTCCCTCGACAGACAACGGAAATGCTTTGGCTGGGTATAAGGGGGACCGATTGAAACTTATCATTGAAGACCCAGTATATCAGCAGTTAATAAAAGAGAAACCGGATTATGCTGAACTCATGGAAGGACGCAGATCACGAAAAGATTTTAGCTCACGGTGTGATGACTGTGGAGCATATTTTAAACGATTTGCGTTATTAGAAACGCATAGAAGGAAATGCCAGGTTGAGAGTATGAATGAAAGGGAACCGGAAGGTAGAAACAAAACTGATTTTCAGCCAAACGAAATATCTGCAACATCTATATGTACTTATTGCGGATATAGCAGTTTGTCGCAAACAGATCTGCAACATCATTTAAAAACTGCACCTAACCATGGCAACGCGTCCAAGTATCAATATCGTTGCCCATTTGAGAGATGCGGTATTCCGATGAAAACTTCAACTGCACTTGATAAACATGTACTGTTGGTACATAGTACAGAGAAGAAGTTTAAGTGCGACTATGTGGATTGTGGAAAATCATTTTTTTCAGATTATAGATTAAAGTGCCATGCACGAAACACTCATGGAATAAGTGCACAAACAGGGAAGACGTCAAAACAAGGTGGCAAAAAAATTGTCTTTAAATGCAAACGTTGCAACTTGCAGTTTAGTGATGGAATCAGTTTTGCCAAGCACAAGCGGCAGCACCACTACAAAATACAAGTGTCACTACCCAACAGGTGTCAAATCTGTGGGGATGAATGTGCAACCAGGCACAGCCTAAAAAGACACATTATGTTGGTTCATACCAAATCTCACATAAGACAACAAGAGATTGTGACCCATTCTGGATCTGGATCGCACGAAGATGCTGATGCAAACGGATATGAAAGTGATAGACGCAATGGAGAAAGTACCAGTAATGTTCCTACTGTGATTTTGGGATTTTGAACACTTAAAAAGGACTGAATGCTAATAATAATAATAATACTTCAAATGTTATGTCTTATGTATACTTTTAAAGGAAATAAATGCAAATAAAATATTTTAAAAAAAATACTTTTCATTAGAATTTCATCTTCAGATAATCGGTTCATTCTTTATACCCAATACAATAGGTACTGAGTCAGTCTGAAAATAGTCATTGACATGATCAGGCTGCTCAACTTTAATCGGCAAATTATTTGGAGTTTCCAGGCATTGCTGCAGTAGAAATGGGTCAGGTTCCATTGTTAAAGTAGAATAAAACCTCGTATCTTCTTTTTTCACCGTAACTCCCTCTTTGTCAGTCGATCCGTCCAGAATATGTACACGTTCCAGTTCCACTGTTCGTTCTATATCACTTGAGTCAGTTCTTGTTCGGGTCCTAGTACTGGTTCCCGTAAAATTCATAACTTCTTCCTCAGATTCCGAATCAGAGAAACTCATCTTTCGTTTTTTCTTACGAGATTTGACCTTTTTGGACACTTTCCTTCCCTGCACTCCTTTTGTAGAGCCATTTGGGCCACGGCGGGAGCCAACGCCAGAAGCAACATAAGCCCCAGTCAGTCTTTTAAGTGTGAATTTGCCATAAAAGGACAAAGGGTGCGTTTCCTTTGCATGCTGCAAAAGGTCCCTTATTTTGGAAAATTTTAACGGACATTTATCAAGTCCACACGGAAAAACGGATTTATCGCCACCATGTTCGGAATTCATGTGACTTACAAAGCTGGCTTGATTTGTATGGACTAGTAAGCAGTACTTGCAAGCTTGTCGAATACGGGCATATTGGTTACCGCTGCTAGTTTGCTTTGGCCAAGAATGCATAAGATCCAAATTTTCTTGACGCTCTTCAGAGTTCTCATGGGAAGCGTAATGCTGGTTTAGGCTGTCGCGTTTGTTAAACATTCGCAAGCAGACGATACATTTCATAGTTTTTCTGGTACCCGTGTGAACATTCATGTGCCTATCGAATTCCACCTTGGAGTAGAATCGTCCCGGGCACTGGTCACAATCATAACGATAATTTCGAATGAAGGGTTCCTCGACTGGGTCTCTGTCTCTATTCCGTTGTCGTTTCTTTGTTGAATGCTGCTTTTGTTGCTTCTTAGCTGATTTAACTATCTTTTTCGCACGACATTCTTTTCTTGACAGCGTAGTGGCAACTTCATTATTCGGAGATTCGTCCTCAAGTGGAGGTGGCTGACATCTTGGTAAATGAATACGGGCTTCAGAAAATGTAACTCGGTGAAAGTTATCCTCTATAAGTCCTTTAATCTCTCTTCTATTTAAAGGCAACGACAAAAGGATTCAAATTCAATTACTATTTTAGAGGCTGAATGTAAGAGATTCAGTTTTGTGAAGGACTATAGGTACTCACTTAATCTCTGCTTCTTCCTCCTTAACCTTAACAGCATCATCAATAGTGCTATTATAATTTCGTCTTCCTACAACTCTCCATACCATACTGTAGTGATAGATGTTGACGGATCAGGAGACACTATTTTTCCTATATTCAAAGCCAAAACCAAAAAATTCACCTGATTTTTTATTTTTCACACAACTGCCGTCCACCGTGCTCGCACGCAAGACCAACTTCATTGTAGATTTGATAGCGAGAAGGAGGCACTGAAGTGAAATTAAATTAATTGTTTTTCGTGTAAATTTAATTGCTATAGTAGTTAAAACTCCAATCATTTATTAGAGTTTGGAAGATATTCGAATTTACGCATTTTTTGGTCAAAAAAGATTGCTTTGATAGCTTTTTGGGATAGATCAGATTGATCCCTGCGTTTTAATTAGTGACCCCGGAGCAACCTTGATAAGGTACGGGCGTGCAGATCACCTTCGGGCCTGCAATAGTCACGAATCCTTTATTGCGACTTAATAAAAAGCGGCCATTTAGTGCCGGTCTAGTGACCCCGGAGCAACCTTGATAAGGTACGGGCGTGCAGATCACCTTCGGGCCTGCAATAGTCACGAATGCTTTATTGCGACTTAATAAAAAGCGGCCATTTAGTGCCGGTCTAGTGACCCCGGAGCAACTTTGATAAGGTACGGGCGTGCAGATCACCTTCGGGCCTGCAATAGTCACGAATGCTTTATTGCGCTTAAGAAAAAGCGGCCATTTAGTGCCGGTCTAGCGACCCCGGAGTAACCTTGATAAGGTACGGGCAGGCAGATAACCTTCGGGCCTGCTATAGTCGCAAAGTTGTTAGCTAATCGCTAAAAAGCTGTTTTGCTGCTGTGTAATAGACGGAAAATGAACCCTAAGAAATCAATGTGCAAGGGCTTTTGGAGCCGCTAAAGAAGCAACAAGAAGCAATTGAGAAGCTTCAAGAGCTACCAGCTATTGCTAATCATTTAGCAGCGTCTCAAGACTCCGGCACTGATGCCGCAGATAAGCCATATGAGGTGGCTTCCGTGGGTTACTCGGAAGACTTCAGACGGAAGTTCACCATGAATCCAAAGAGATTTACAATGTATTATTTACTGGGGCTGGCGCAGCATCAAATGATTCCAATTTGGAATAAGGCGAGTTTGATGAGAGCATAGCGGCAATTTTGGAGGAAGTGGACAAAGGCAGAGAATATGGCCCTGAGGTAACTTCACATGTTGGGAGTAGTTTTGTCAAAATCGTGTCTCGTCAGTTGAAAAAAGACACTCCCGAAAAGTTAAAAGGGAACTTGAGGATTCCTGAAAATTGAAATATGTCCACCGCCCCAAAAATGAACTCCGAGATATGGCGTACATTGCCTTCGCATGCTTGTTAAGGGAACCCCCGCAAACAGCAATTTCCAATGTCACTGACATCTTTGACCAGGATTGCCGATATTGTGACTCGGAACAGCAAGCAGATCATGCAAGATGCCAAGGCATCAGTACTAAAAACGGCCATTGACGCTGCAAATGTGGTTGGTGACCAGTTCCAGAGATCAGCTCAAGTCGGCGCATGGACGTTCGTAAGTATATTGCACCGCAGTATGCGCTTTGTGCTCAAAAGAGATAGCACCTTCGGAGTGGCTAGTTGGCAATGATCTGCAGGAAGTATTAAAATATTCTAAAAACGAAACCCCCTTGATGCACCGAAGGGACCCGTCCAATAATCGATTTGTGCCCTATAATAGTAAACGTTCTTCAGCTGGAGCACCAGCTCCTTTAAACCTATATCGCCCTCTCGGTCAGTTCCCTCGGCGACAACAACATTTCAAGGAGGAAGTTCAGCTACAAAGACTCCACGGTACACTCCCAAATCAAGCACTCAACCACCGTTCCGCCATTGCCAATACCAGCAACCGTAAACGTGGTACGTTCTAATCAGCAAAAAGGACGACTGGTCAATTACTGTGTGCCTGGCACATAATGATAATGATGATTAAACTAATGATAAATTTGTGCTGCAAAAGGTTAGAGGTTACAGGATACCGTTTAAAAGTCCACCATTGCAAACGGTCGAACCTAAAAACAGGGAATAATAAAGACGAGGCTAAATTTATTGATAAAGCCATTCGAAGGTTATTGTGTACAGGGGCTATCGTGTGTTCTGAAGAAGAGCAGGACCAGTTTATTTCAAGTATATTTACAGTTCCGATGTATATCAGATGGCGAACGTCTAATTTTAAATTTAAAAGTACTGAATCAATTTGTACAATGTGAGCATTTTAAAATGGAAGATGTTAGATCGACAATAACATTAATTCAACATAAAAATTACATGGCCGTTGCCGACCTGAATGAGGCTCACCAAGCAATCCCAATACCAGAGGAGAACCGAAGATTTAAAAGTTTAGGTGGAAGAAATCTCTTTTTATGTACACATGTGTGCCTTTCGGTCTTACTGTTGCGCGCGTTTGTATACCAAACTCATGCGCCAAGTTGCCAGGCTCATTCGTATGGAAGGTTATAGGCTAAATATGCATTTAGTTATCACATTGTCGGTGGCAAATGATAAAGAGGCATGTGAAAATTTAGTTTCAAAAGTTATTACTTTATACGAGTCTTTAGGTCTTACCGTTAATTTTGAAAAGTCCCATTGAATCCATGTACCGTTAGGTATTTAGGATTTATATAGGATTAGTTTAAGGACATGTTTATCAGAATACAAAGTGCAAAATATTTTAACCTTTGTGCACTGCAATTGTTAATGTTCAATTTGTAAAAATACAGAAACTAGCAGAATTAGTCGGTACTCTGGTTTGAGTGCGCCCCACAGTTAAGTACGGGGTCGTTTATACCAAAGCTTTTAAGGTTTGCTAAAATGAAGGGCTGAAACACAGCAAGGGTTGCAAACTATAATGCATTTGCAACTTTATCTAGACAAGCAAGGAGCGATTTAAAATGGCGGTGCAATGTTAGGAATTTTAGTGGTAAACCGTTTCCATCAGAAAAATTTGATTTGCACGTAACTTATGACGGTTGTCTTGCGGATGTGGTAGTCACTGTGGTGGTGTTGAGACCAAATGTTCTTGGACTTCGCTAGAAATGTCTCTATACATTAACGATTTATAATTGCTACCTGCGTACCACGCACTGCGTTCTTTCACTGCACTGCGTGAAGGTTAAAGGTATCATGTTGTTTGTTATATCAACAACTTTGGAGGCTGTCATTGTGTCATTCTTCCAATGCCCATAGTATAGCTAAAACATTATGGCAATACTGTGAAAGTATGGATATTTGCGGTGTAGCTTCGTATATAAACACAAATTACAATTTTCAGACTGATAGGCGTTCCCGAGCTCAAAGAGATTCCACCGATTTTATGCTCAGTAGAGATAATTTTAATTTGATTTCTGCTTCATTTGGGAATCCAGCTGTAGATTTGTTTGCTACACATGTTTCGTAACAGTGTGAACGTTTCTGGCTCTGGAAACCTGGATAGAGGAGTGGGAGTAGTGGTAGCGCCAAATTGGCCGAGTCAGTCCAAGTTCCCAATGTTTAATAAACTAGTAATTTCTGAGGTTTTACATTTTGAAATTTACTCTGATCAAATTTATGATCCCAATTATAAAAGGTGTCAATGGATGTCCAAGCCAGGCCCCGTTAATGGCAGCTGTCCTATTCGGGAAGTATTTAAGCAACTCAAGTTACCTCCAAACGTTAATGCTAAAATTGTGCGTTTGAAGGAGTATCAATTATACCTTAGAAAGTACCAAGCATTTACTGTAAAATGTGGAATATAATTTAGTAAAGTTACTGTAGATTCGTGTTTAAAGTTTTTTGTTTGAATTGCATCAGAGTGGTTCCAGCTATGTTGCTATAAACTGTGCACGTGCATTTGCTTGTAGGTTAGGTTTTTGGTTGTATGTTATGTTAGGTTTGGTTCACCATTAATTAGCAGGTTTTAAAGGGGAGTACAAAATACACGCCCACCTAAGGCTAAATACAACGTAACATGTAATGTAGATATTTTGTTAGATTTAATTTGTTCTAGGAAAAAATAATATAATTAATGATAAAGATTTATCATTGAAATGAAAACTGTATGTCTACTGGCGTTGGTGACAGGTCAGCGCGTGCAGACAGTAGCGTTCATTATGCGAAAGTTAAGCAGTAAGCTAAAAACTACTAGAGTAAACAGACCTAATCCAATCTTAATTGTTCTAAAGTTTTCTAAGGCAGAAGTGGGTCCATATGAAACCCTTAAAGCATATTTAGAAAGAACTTCAAAACGCAACTAACACGAGTCTAATTATCTATTTATCTCGTTCGTAAAGCCAGTAACATCTGCTTCTCTGAGTCGATGGTTGACAGTTTGTCTGGAGAATGCTGGAATTGACACTAGTAAGTATTCGGCCCACAGTTATGGGCATGCGTCATGTTCCAAGGCGGTGGCCAACGGGGTAAATGTAGATAGTGTTCTGAAATGTGTTGGGTGGTCTGTAAATTCTAGGTATTATCCGTAAAACCTTAAGTTAATGTTAAGTTTAACCTGTTAATCTGAATCGATGTCAAAAAATAATGATTGAAAAATTATGTTACTTTCGAATGTCGTCTGTTTTCAGTATAATTAGTTTCGAGTAATATACGACTGAAGAAAAAGATTGCAAATTTGTACGATTGATGTTTGGTTGCTCATCGCCGGGCTTTGAACGACTACAGTATGGTATGGAGAGTTGTAGGAAGACGAAATTATAATTGGAGATTCTGGCAGCAATGCTGCGAAGCAGCATTGTGCCACCAGAATCTAGATTTAATGAGTCTTCCGGAAACCGGAAGACCATACTGCCCACCATCCCACCCCCGAATATATTTTCCGGCGATTCGCCCTTTGAAAAATGAAGTTGGTCTTGCGTGCGAGCACGGTGGACGGCAGTTGTGTGAAAAATAAAAAATCAGGTGAATTTTTTGGTTTTGGCTTTGAATATAGGAAAAATAGTGTCTCCTGATCCGTCAACATCTATCACTACAGTATGGTCTTCCGGTTTCCGGAAGACTCATTAAATCTAGATTCTGGTGGCACAATGCTGCTTCGCAGCATTGCTGCCA
>CM056172.1:23703284-23897348 GCA_029691765.1 Entomobrya proxima | reverse complement strand
TTCAAAAAGCACATTGACGCATGCTTCGTGGTCTCTACAGGATCTGATGAGATCACAAATTTATTACAGGATTTGCACTGGTGATATGAGGTCATTTTATTTCGGTAGTGTACTACATTGCAAGTTTTATAAAGTACAATTAACAAATAATTATTGCTTCGAACAATAATGCACAACTTGTTTGAAAATATGTATTGTTCTACTTTCTAAACATGTGCCTGGATGACGAGAATAACATCTGTGTAGACTCAGGTAGACAGCCAAATTCTGGTGCGAAACCACTTGCATACATTTTTTATGCTGGAGTTTCCTTTGTCTACCTACGCGTGCCTGACAAAATGCTGCTTTGGTCTTGGTTGTGCAGAGGTTTTTGATAAAAATAAATTGGTTTGTTGTACTTTTTAAATACTACAAGTAATATATTTAAAGTCCCACTTAATGGAAATGTTCGCAGGTCATATCCGAATTCAGTAGTATGCATGTGATATCACCGTAGAAAATTACACGAAATAGAATGCACACTTTGTTTCGTCTGTACATTTTAATTCATGGGAACAAGAACACTTAATAACTGCAAGCTTAACTAACAAAAACATTCACAATTCCTAGGTAAAGTTTAAATCATAACGCTATGATATATTTCATTTAAACACTTAAATCTTAAAGTATAACAAACTTTGTAAGAAATATCTAGAGAATTTTTAAAACTATGCCGAGCATTAATTGTGTTTTCATCTGTTATCTTAAAGATTAATGTCAAGTTTTTTTTAATTTGCGGAAGGACGGAGAAGAGTTTATATTTTAATTATGCTCTTGATTAAATATCTTTTTTGTACACATGCACAACATAAAGCACAATATAAATGACAAAAAGGGTGACACATTTTCCACACTGTAATATTATAGGAAACCGAGTCATGCTCATTGTTCCATTTAAAACCACAATCGCATCTTGGTTGTGGACTAGTGAACTTAATTGCAAGAGGAAGAGAAAGTATAGACTCGGGTTTTCTGGAATGTGAAATAATAGAGTGCTCCGTGATTGCTTTTGTTGGAGTTGTTTTCGTAATTTGAATTGTGCTTGAACCCAAACTTTGTGTTTCTGTTGTGGTTCTAGCCACATATGGCAGCTTCGTTGTTTTTGGTTTTCTACTTCGTTCATATTTTGAGGAAGTCGTTTGATGAACACTACTACTGATATTTTTAATTTGGCTAGTAGTTCTATCTTCAACGGGCGTCGTAACCAAATGTTCAGTGGTCGTAGAAGATATATTCTCAATGATCATAGCTTGTGTAGGTGGTGTAGCTACAGGGGACGTCAACTCTAAATCGTCGATTGTCGTAGTAGTAGTAATCATATCTTCAGTGATTGTATAAGCCGTTACTTCAATGGGCGTCGCATAAGTGGTTACTTGAATGGGCGTCGCATGAGTGGTTACTTCAGTGGTCGTTGCAGAAGTGGTTACTTCAGTGGGCGTCGCAGAAGTGGTTACTTCAGTGGGCGTCGCAGAAGTGGTTACTTCAGTGGTCGTCGCAGAAGTGGTTACTTGAATGGGCGTCGCAGAAGTGGTTACTTCAGTGGTCGTTGCAGAAGTGGTTACTTCAGTGGTCGTTGCAGAAGTGGTTACTTCAGTGGTCGTCGCAGAAGTGGTTACTTCAATTGACGTGGTAGAAGTGATTACTCCAATGGGCGTCTTAGAAGTAGTTATTTCAATGCGTTTCATAGTAGTTATTTCAACGGGTTTCTTAGAAGTAATTACTTCAATTGGCGTGGTAGAAATTGTTATGTCAATTGGTGTCGTTGATGTGATCACTTGAATGGGTTTCGTAGTGGTGGTTACGGTATTGATCGTAGTTTGAGTGGTTACTTGAGTAGGCGTCCTAGAGGGGGGTACTTCTTTGAGTGTAGTAGAGGTATTAATTTCATCAATCGACATAAACGTTGTATCATCAGTTTGCGTGATATTCCTATGATCTTCAGTAGGCAATGTTGACTCATCAGTGGTCAGACTGCCGTCTTCTACATCGAAATAATTTTTGTCCTCAATGTCAACAGCTTGGGGCAAGGTAGTTTCCTGATAAGAAACAGTGACAAAAATAGTGTTGATAAATTACTTTCATTTTTACTGTATGCAAAGTGAAAACATTGATTTCCTGCCTGTTGTTTTCCCATTTCGTAGTTTCAATTAATGCTACTAATCTTGTTCATATTCATGTTTGAATTTTTGGGGTTGGGTGTGGGACATGTTGCCAGATGACATGAAAACTTCAAATATCTTCATACTTTTAATGTAAACCTATTCAATTTTAGCCTATTTTTAGTAAAAATTTTCTCAGACAAAATGATGAGAAAACTAAAGTTAGTGTACTTAATCTCATTTTATACGTTTTAAAAGGAATGCCCGAAAGTTCTATAAACTTATAAATTCGAAATCAGTTTTGCTAATATAAAAACTCTGCGAAATGTTTATGTACAATGTACATGTTGATTCGGAAAGCATTCAATAGAATCCCATGACAAAAATGACAAAAAATTTAGACATAAGAAGAAGATAGTAAACCAAATAATGTATCACCTCGATGGACGTGTTATTATCATCATCAGTATTATTCTGAACCAGTGTTGAGCTAATCGTGGTCGAGTCGGAAGTGTCCACATAATTACTTTCTGTGGTTGCTTCCATGATGGTAGTGTTAATCTTATTATGTGCATCGGTAGTTGTGCCAATCGCCACCTCATCGAGTGCGAACGATCGAGCTTTGAACGACGATTTAGTAGTGGGCTTAGCTGTGGTAGTAGTCACTTTCTTTTTGTTCACATTGCACAAATCGGCATTACACAAGCACCTTTCATAGTGACCGTCATCCCGACATCCCTCTATGGCGACCAGAAGCATAGCACAGTGTTTCTTGTAGACATCTCCCGCCTTGGCCTTATACTTGGGATTGTCTTTTTTCCAGGTCCACGCAGCGCAAATGGCCGCCTTATTTACACACATTTCTACCTGTCCTTCTCCATTCCGGCATTGTTCGCCTTTGCAATTGTAACATTCGCCTAAATTAACAAATTTTCAGCTATAGAATGATATATAATGCGTTGGATAATTTTGATGATAAGTCTAAGTACTTTGGAGTTTCGATCCGCTTACGGGATAATGAGGGCGTAGGCACACAAATAACAATGCAAACTGCTACTGTTGTTACCACAACACATATCTGCTTTAGCCAACTATTATCCTTTAAATGAGCCATTTTCAGTACTCGAACTCTGACAATCTAATTTGTGCATTTCTTACTGTAATATTAGTTTTCAGTGTTAACCATATAATATGACTGAAAGGTAGAGATGCCAGCTTACAGTTAGCTTTTACAATTTATGCAATTTTAATCTAAACTTTTGTTCAGCGCGTCGGTGGCTTTATGTAATATCGCTAAAATATATACTCGTCTCTCTTCAAAATTTGTAAATATACCTACTTGCCATTTCAAACAGCTATTGAGCTAGGTTTCTTTAGAATTCCATGACTAAGGTCATGTGAGAAATCCAAAGTGTTCATTGATATACCAATGTAAATGAAAAGACACGGGCACAAAAAATTCCTTCTTATAACTTTTGTTCCAACTCTTGGGGCAGTTCTTATTCAGCAATTGATATGCTATAATTTGGTGATTTGGTCATTTAAACAATGAAGTAATGAACAATATTATGGTATGTACTGACTGATGAAATGAAACAGTAGACGTATTGTGTAGTTGATGTAGTTTAAGTTGTCTTTATTAACTACCAAATCAGCCGTCTTTCAGAAAGCATTACCCATAACGGTAGTAGTCTGCTATAGCTACCCTACTCACATAATTCGCACCATCCTGTTTGGTATAGTAACCTTATGAGCAATTAAATCAGTCTTTATTGTCAAGTGATACGTTTGTTAAACTCACGTCGTGATTCATACATTCTCAGTTATTTTTATGCAGTCTACGTGGGAAAGAGACATGTATGCGAAATATTTGTGCAGGCAGTATAATTGTTTGCTACAAAAATATTTATTCATTATTTTTATAATATCTTAGGGGAAGTCTGCATCATCGTCGCCATACAAGGATGTCGCATATTGATCCCACAGCCTTTGCATTTCAGGATCTCTTGTAGTTGTTTTTTTCCCCTTCTTTCGTTTTTTGCTTTTCTTTGTCTTTGTCGATGTTGAGGACACGGGTAGTATCGAAGTTGCAGGTACTTCTGTGGTGCTTGAGGTTGTTGGTGCTGTGCTTTGTATTACCGGCTGTAATTTGCCTTCTTTTCGTTGAAACCCGTTGCTTGGAAACTCAGGTAGTTGTGTTTCCTGCGTAGCTCCAGTTGTTACAACAAATTCGGAATGGGGCTTTGGGGTAACATGAGTAGTGATTGAAAATGTGAATTTTGGTTTATTTGTGCCCTTGGTAGTTTCTCCAGTTGGTGTACCAAATTCCCGTTTTTGTGTTCCTTGAGTAGTAGATCCGATTGGTGAAGTATAGAAAGCCCGATTTTGTTGAATATCAGATTTTTGATTAGGTAGGTTATCGTGATCGGTAGAGGCATGAAAGTCAACCTCAGTCTTTTGAGTACCCGGTGTAGTAATTCCAAGTATTGTAGAATGCTTTAGTTGTGTTTCGTGAGTAGTAGTTTCGATTGGAGATGAAAGCTTGAAGTCAAACTTTTTTGTTCCTTTATTAGTGGTCACTGTAGTTTGCGTAGAAATTTCAACGTTTGGCTTTTGTACTGCGTGATTAGTTTTCTCCGATGGTATGAATAATTTGGATTCTGGCTTTTGAGTATTCTGACTACCTATTTCAGTCGATCTAGGAAATTTTATTTCAGGCATTTGTGTACTTTTAAGGATATACTCATTTCCCTGTTCTGTGTAGTGCGTATCACCTTTACCACCATTAAATAAATTATTATAAACGCCTGAAGTTGCTGGAAATTCTGTTGCAGCTTTTGTACTATGGTCTGGGTTTTTGGTAAATCCTTTCTCTTCAAATTGATTCTTTGGTTGCCCCATCCCATTATCCGGTGGAGGTTTTGCTATGGATGCTGTTCTTTCAAGGTTAGGTTTTAATGTTTGACCATGATGGTTTAAGGAATGAGTGTGTGGGCCAGTTGCCATCTCCTCGCTTGACGAGGAGGAATACCTGCGTTTAGTTTCCTCTGACGTGTCTCGGACCAAACTTCTTTGTAGCATCTTTGGTCTGCTTTTATCTAACCTTTTCTTATTACCAGTAGTCGTTGTATTTGTAGTGTGCGACCTACTGGTTGACGTTGTTTCTGGGACAGTAAAAGTTGTTGTAGTCTCCCTCGTAACCGGCTTTGGAGTGTGTGGCCCACTGGTTGACGTTGTTCTTAGGACAGTAAAAATGGTTGAAGTCTCCCTCGTAACCGGCTTTTGAGTGTGTGGCCTACTGGTTGGCGTTGTTGTTCGAACAGTAAAAATGGTTGACGTCTTCCTCGTAACCGGTTTTGGAGTGTGCTTCACCAAATCCGCACCACCAAATGACCTTCCGCGTTGAGTAGCAGATTTCGCAGAAGGTGAACTCGTTTTTAGTGCCGGAGTTGTGGAAGGTGTTTGAAACTTGTTATCAATACAATCATAATTGCCCGTTGTACACAAACACCTATCATATTTTCCATCTTGCATGCAACCGTCTATCTGGAACAGCACCAGGTAGCAACCTTGCTTGTACACGTCCCCAGCTTTTAAACCTTTGCTTGGCACATCTACCCGGTGTCTCCATGTGAGACAAACGTCGTCTTTCCGTACGCAAGTTTCAATATGGCCTACACCTTCCGTTCTGCACTCATCACCTCGGCAGTTGAAGCAGTATTCTAAGAATGTTGAAGGATAATTAGAAAAAAGAACTTTCACAAAAAGTGGGAAATTGTTTTTCTCATATCTTTCAATGATTTACTTACGCACTTGCTGCCTGTGAGTGCTGCAGCTGTGTAAGAAAAGTTGCAACTAATGCTAATACAAGTTTGATTCTTCCAGAATGTATTCTCATTTTGAGAACGGTGTGCGTTTTAACTCATATTTATGTGCAGAGATTAAATTATAGCGTATTATTGTCGTAGTCATTTTGTCAATTCCTCATTGTATTCGTCAATAAAGTACAGTGAAGCCAAAAACATGATGCATAATATACCTATCAAAACATTTTTATTGCTACGATTAATAAATGAATGAAGAATAGCTGTAATTTTTTCCCCTTATTGGTTATTATAATTTTACATTTTATCATTACAAGAAAGACTTGCATGTTATTCAAATAAACATAATTTTTCAGTTATTACTGCGACTATATAAGTGTAATGTGTAAATGCGTAATAGAAAAAGTGGACACGTACGTATTGATATATACAAATGTGTAATAGTATAAGTGTTACAAAAAAACCCACACATTTGATTTTAAAACTCTTTCATATTAGTAAGAACATAAAAATAAAAATCATATTATGTTAATGTCAAATATTAAAATTAAAGAAACATGACTGGTTACAATACTACTGAAGAAGTTGCTGCGGCAATGGCAAGCGTGACTGCTGACATGCCTCTGTAACGAGATTTTAATTTTAATACTGGTGAGCAGAAACATGATAGCATTACACCTTCAATTTTGGTATTAGTATCATCATCAGGTAACGCAGCTGCTGTGGAGTAAGCACCTGGACAGTCGCATCTTGGCTGGAACGCATCCCGCACTGTGATAAGTTCGTGATCCTCATAATTGCATAGATCTCCTTTACAAACACAAAGCTCAAAGTCACCCTTCTTTTGACACCCTAGTTCCGTGGTTTTGGAATAATGACAATTTTTTCTGAACACGTCTCCGACAAAGGCGTTTTGGATTTCAGAGTGCACAGCCCACATCCACGTAGCACAAAGACCGGCATCCGTGGAGCACTTGATTTCCATCTTTTTTGTTTGGCGACACTCGGAAGCATTCCCACAATATTGACAATAGCTTCGTATTTTGGGCGCCACGGTAGTTGATGTGCTTGTGGTTGTCATATTTGGAAACGATAGAGGGATAAACGGACTTGCTCGCATTTTAGCAGGCATGTCTTCCGTGTTACAAAGTTCTCCTTCGCATACACACTTTTCATGCTTGCCGTCTTTTTTACAGCCAAGTCCACTCTTTGTGTCATAGTGGCAAATTCTTTTACCAATTTCACCTGCCTTGGCTTTCTCCTTGGGAGAATCCTCAAGAAATATCCAGGTAGCACATAAAGCCTCGGGCTGGAAGCATTTCATTGGAGTTGCTTTCTTTTCCCTGCATTCTTTGGCGTTTGCACAAACGTAACATGACTCTGTGAAGGACAGATGCTTTCATCGTTTATGCTTGTGAAATCTATTAATAAAATAACACTTATGTTTGGAAAGTTGTAAATTAATTACCAGAATCTCCACGAATGGCAGATTCGTTAGCTGGTGCCGGCAGTGCTTCAGGTGTCGTCGCCGCAGCCTTTAACATTTCAGGCATGTTTGGCTTGTTACAATCATTCCCAGCGCAAATGCACCGTTCAAATTTGCCATTAATTTCACATCCAAGCGTCATGTTCTTTTCAAAATGGCAACCTCGTCTTGTCACGTCACCAGCCTTGACCTTAAATCTCTTTGATTCTTCTTGAGCAATCCAGGTAGCACACAGGGATCCCTTTTGATGACATTTCATTGTGTTCCCTGCTTTCTCTCGACATTCTTTTGGGTTTGAACAATAATGACAGTGGTCTAGGGTACAAAAGTATTATATCATTGGCATGACATCACGAGTTGTTTGGCAATTGGTAAACCCAATTGTCATAATATAAAAATATTATTCAAACAAATGACAAAGGATATTTGCCCAATTTCAGGCACTCTGTCTGGATTGCTAGTTGTAATTGATGGAAGTATTTTCTTTAAATATTCTACCTGTGACTAGTTTAGAATCTTTTGGACCTTTCTTGGAGTTCTGCGCAGCTGCACCCTTGCCAGTAGGCTTTGCCGTAGTTGTTTTACCATTCTTAGAATGGTCTCCTTTGTTGCAAAGTTCCCCGACACATATACATCTTTCAAACTTTCCGTTTAGCTCACAACCCGGCTTTATATCTTTCTCAGCCATGCAGCTTCGACGAGTTACCTGACCTGCCTTAACAGCAAATTTTTTGACGTCTTCGTTGGCAATCCAAGTTGCGCACAGTGAACCGGCTTGGTTGCATTTCATTATACGATCTTGGTGGTCGACACACTCATTTGGATTGGAACAATAATAGCATTTATCTAAACATAAAGTTTAAAAAAAGTTCTGTACATCATTTAAATTTTGGATGGAACAAATATTATAATATGATATTTCACTATTGATGAAATTCAACTCGAATACAGCAATCAAATGAAACTCCTGACTGCCCAAAATGCTCTATAGATATAATTTGAAAACTTCTATCGTGAACATGAAATTCAATTCCTAATGATCCATTGCTAAATAAACTATTACTAACATTTCTAGCGCTACTTCCATATCCATACTACTTACGCTGATGTACCGTATGTTGGATTTATTCGAAGTAGCATACTTCCGGGGGCTTTGTTCATGGGCCTGATATAATAGTTGATAAGCATGTTGTTTTTTGGGCATAGTTGAATTACGCAATGCTATAGCATGAATTTCATTTGATATTCCATTAAAATTATACCTGTATTATAAGCGACCGACCCATTCTTTCCACCTTTGCTTCCATTCGGTGTTACCTGAGAACTTAAAGTAGTTGTTTCCTGCAAGTTCCCTTTCGAGGCAGTTGATTGGAATTTTTCTGGCATGTCCACAGAATTACAAAGCTCGCCAGCACAAACGCAAACCTCCATTGTCTTTTGTTTTTCGCACCCAACTTTTATATCATTTCCAACGTGACAACTTCGTCTCGTCACATCACCAGCTTTTATCTGACGCCTTGGAACACTTTGCGTTGCAATCATTGTTACGCACAAAGATTTTGACTGAAAACATTTCATGGTGGCGTTACTTTTATCTCTGCATTCCCGGGGATTGCTGCAGTAGTAACAAGAATCTATAAATTGGAAAACAAAATTTGTATTACTCTGTCAATTACAAATATGAAACATAAATTTTACATTTCGGCACCTCCTAATTCCGGACGAGGAGTAGACGTCTCCAGACTTATTGTAGTCGACTGCAGCGTTGTTGAGGAAACTGGGACGACACTACTAGAAGCATCAGGATTCACAGTAGTTGAACTGGTTTTAGCCAATTCATTCTGGCTAACGGTTGTCAAAAAGATTTTACTAGTTGTAGTAGATACATCAGGGCGAACGGTTGTTGAACCTGTCACACCAGAGCCAAAAGTTGTTGAAACGATTGAAGTTGTAATTGATAAGCCAGGGTGAACAGTTGTCGATTCAACTGGATTGGTTAAAGCCGAGTCAGCAGTTGCTGTGCCCATTGAACTGGTAGAAGGTCTGGCAACAGAGCTAATAGTAGACGAGCCAGCCGAATTTGGTGCAGCCGACACATAAAGACCAGCAGTGCTTGAACTGACCGGATAAGAAGTAGACGAACCAAAAGGTCCTATACTTGAAGGGACAAGTGAACTTATAGGAGTGGCACCAGAGCTAAAAGTCGATGAGGCAGCTGGGATAGATGTAACCGACCTATCTGTGCTACCTGTTGAAGCGCCAGAGTCAACAGTTGATGAGCCAAGTGGACTTGAAGGAGTTCCGGCAGAGATAATTGTTGATGAACCAACAGCACTAGATGAGGCTGATCCATCAGCTCCAGCAGTGCTTGAACCTAACGGATTAGTTGTCACTGATCCATCTGGTCCAATACTTGATGCCCCAACCAGGCTGGTTGTAGGACTAACAGTTGATGAGCTTACAGGACTTGGTAACGACGATCCATCCGGACCAACACTTGATGCAACAATTGGGCTGGTCGTTGGTGTGATGCCAGAGGTAATTGTTGATGAGCCAACAGAACTTGGTGTTGCCGACACATCAGGCCCTATTGTGCTTGAACTTCCAGCATTGACTGTTGGTGTTACGCCAGAACTAATAGTTGATGTGCCAACTGGAATTGGTGTAGCCGACACATCAGGTCCAATGGTGCTTGAACCTAACGGACTAGTTGTCACAGACCCATCAGGTCCAACAGTGCTTGAACTCGTTGCACTGACTGTAGGTGTTATGCCAGAAGTAATAGTTGAAGAGCCAGAAGAACTTGGTGTAACCGATCCATCAGGGCCAACGGTGCTTGAACCTCCAGCATTGACTGTGGGTGTTACGGCAGGACTAATAGTTGATGAGCCTACAGGACTTGGTAACGCCGATCCATCCGGACCAACACTTGATGCAACAATTGGGCTGGCCGTTGGTGTGATGCCAGCGGTAATTGTTGAAGAGCCAACTGGAATTGGTGTAGCCGACACATCAGGCCCAACTGTGCTTGAACCTAACGGACTAGTTGTCACTGATCCATCAGGTCCAATACTTGATGCCCCAATCTGGCTGGTCGTTGGTGTGGCTCCTGATGAAATAGTTGAAGAGCCAATTGGAATTGGTGTAGCCGACACATCAGGTCCAATGGTGCTTGAACCTAACGGACTAGTTGTCACAGACCCATCAGGTCCAATACTTGATGCCTGAATCTGGCTGGTCGTTGGTGTGGCTCCTGATGAAATAGTTGAAGAGCCAACTGGAATTGGTGTAGCCGACACATCATGCCCAACTGTGCTTGAACCTAACGGACTAGTTGTCACTGATCCATCAGGTCCAATACTTGATGCCCGAATCTGGCTGGTCGTTGGTGTGGCTCCTGATGAAATAGTTGAAGAGCCAATTGGAATTGGTGTAGCCGACACATCAGGTCCAATGGTGCTTGAAACTAAGGGACTAGTTGTCACTGACCCAACAGGTCCAACTGTATTTGAACCTAACGGACTAGTTGTCAATGATCCACCAGGTCCAATACTTGATGCCCCAATCTGGCTGGTAGTTGGTGCGGCTCCTGATGAAATAGTTGAAGAGCCAATTGGAATTGGTGTAGCCGACACATCAGGCCCAACTGTGCTTGAACCTAACGGACTAGTTGTCACTGATCCATCAGGTCCAATACTTGATGCAACAATTGGGCTGGTCGTTGGTGTGATGCCAGCGGTAATTGTTGAAGAGCCAACTGGAATTGGTGTAGCCGACACATCAGGCCCAACAGTGCTTGAACCTAACGGACTAGTTGTCACTGACCATCAGGTCCAATACTTGAGCCCAATTGGCTGGCCGTTGGTGTGATGCCAGCGATAATTGTTGAAGAGCCAACTGGAATTGGTGTAGCCGACACATCAGGTCCAATGGTGCTTGAACCTAACGGACTAGTTGTCACAGACCCATCAGGTCCAATACTTGATGCCTGAATCTGGCTGGTCGTTGTGTGATGCCAGATGAAATAGTTGAAGAGCCAATTTGTATTGGTGTAGCCGATATGTCAGGTCGAACACTGCTTGAACCTAACGGACTAGTTGTCACTGATCCATCTGGTCCAATACTTGATGCCCCAATCTGACTGGTCGTTGGTGTATGCCAGAAGTAATAGTTGAAGAGCCAATGGAATTGGCGTAGCCGACACATCAGGCGCAGCAGTGCTTGAACCTGACGGACTAGTTGTCACTGATCCATCAGGTCCAATACTTGATGCCCAATCTGGCTGGTCGTTGGTGTGAGCCAGAGTAATAGTTGAAGAGCCAATGGAATTGGTGTAGCCGACACATCAGGCCAACAGTGCTTGAACCTAACGGACTAGTTGTCACTGACCATCAGGCCAATACTTGATGCCCAACTGGACTGTGGTGTGATGGCACTGAGTAATAGTTGAAGAGCCAAGTGGACTAGGTGTACCGACCATCAGGCCAACTGTGCTTGAACCTAACGGACTAGTGTCACTGACCATCAGGTCCAATACTTGATGCACTGACTGTTGGTGTTATGCCAGAAGTAATAGTTGAAGAGCCAATTGGTATTGGTGTAGCCGACACATCAGGTCCAACGGTGCTTGAACCTAATGGACTAGTTGTCACTGATCCATCAGGTCCCATACTAGATGCCCCAACCTGGCTGCTCGTTGGTGTGACTCCTGATGAAATAGTTGAAGAGCTAATTTGTATTGGTGTAGCCGATATGTCAGGTCGAACACTGCTTGAACCTAACGGACTAGTTGTCACTGATCCATCAGGTCCAATACTTGACGCAACAATTGGGCTGGTCGTTGGTGTGATGCCAGCGGTAATTGTTGAAGAGCCAACTGGAATTGGTGTAGCCGACACATCAGGCCCAACAGTGCTTGAACCTAACGGACTAGTTGTCACTGATCCATCAGGTCCAATACTTGATGCCCCAGTCTGGCTGGTCGTTGGTGTGGCTCCTGATGAAATAGTTGAAGAGCCAACTGGTATTGGTGTAGCCGACACATCAGGCCCAACAGTGCTTGAACCTAACGGACTAGTTGTCACTGATCCATCAGGTCCAATACTTGATGCTCCAACCTGGCTAGTCGTTGGTGTGGCCAGAAGTAATAGTTGAAGAGCCAAGTGGTATTGGTGTAGCCGACACATCAGGCCCAACGGTGCTTGAACCTAATGGACTAGTTGTCACTGATCCATCAGGTCCCATACTTGATGCCCCAACCTGGCTGGTCGTTGGTGTTGCTCCTGATGAAATAGTTGAAGAGCCAACTGGTATTGGTGTAGCCGATATGTCAGGCCCAACAGTGTTTGAACCTAACGGACTAGTTGTCACTGATCCATCTGGTCCTATACTTGATGCCCCAATCTGGCTGGTCGTTGGTGTCGCTCCTGATGAAATAGTTGAAGAGCCAAGTGGAATTGGTGTAGCCGACACATCAGGCCAACTGTGCTTGAACCTAACGGACTAGTTGTCACTGATCCATCTGGTCGATTACTTGATGCCCCAATCTGACTGGTCGTTGGTGTGGCCAGATGAAATAGTTGAAGAGCCAATGGAATTGGTGTAGCCGACACATCAGGCCAATGTGCTTGAACCTAAGGACTAGTTGTCACTGACCCACAGGTCCAATACTTGAGCCTAACTGCTGTGGTGTTACGCCAGAAGTAATAGTTGAAGAGTCCATTGGAATTGGTGTAGCCGACACATCAGGTCCAATGGTGCTTGAACCTAAGGGACTAGTTGTCACTGATCCATCAGGTCCAATACTTGATGCCCCAATCTGGCTGGTGTGGTGTGACGCCAGAGTAATAGTTGAAGAGCCAATGGAATTGGCGTAGCCGACACATCAGGCGCAGCAGTGCTTGAACCTGACGGACTAGTTGTCACTGATCCATCAGGTCCAATACTTGATGCAACAATCTGGCTGGTCGTTGGTGTGGCCACGATGAATAGTTGAAGAGCCAAGTGGAATTGGTGTAGCCGACACATCAGGCCCAACAGTGCTTGAACCTGACGGACTAGTTGTCACTGATCCATCTGGTCCAATACTTGATGCTCCAATCTGACTGGTCGTCGAAGTGGCTCCTGATGAAATTGTTGAAGAGCCAACTGGTATTGGCGTAGCCGACACATCAGGCGCAGCAGTGCTTGAACCTGACGGACTAGTTGTCACTGATCCAACAGGTCCAATACTTGATGCCCAATTGACTGGCGTGGTGTGATGCCAGAGTAATAGTTGAAGAGCCAATTGGAATTGGTGTAGCCGACACATCAGGCCCAACAGTGCTTGAACCTAACGGACTAGTTGTCACTGATCCATCAGGTCCAATACTTGATGCCCGAATCTGGCTGGTCGTTGGTGTGGCTCCTGATGAAATAGTTGAAGAGCCAACTGGAATTGGTGTAGCCGACACATCAGGCCCAACAGTGCTTGAACCTAACGGACTAGTTGTCACTGATCCATCAGGTCCAATACTTGATGCCCCAATCTGACTGGTCGTTGGTGTGGCTCCTGATGAAATAGTTGAAGAGCCAAGTGGAATTGGTGTAGCCGACACATCAGGCCCAACAGTGCTTGAACCTGACGGACTAGTTGTCACTGATCCATCTGGTCCAATACTTGATGCTCCAATCTGACTGGTCGTTGGTGTCGCTCCTGATGAAATAGTTGAAGAGCCAACTAGTATTGGTGTAGCCGACTCATCAGGTCCAACGGTGCTTGAACCTAATGGACTAGTTGTCACTGATCCATCAGGTCCAATACTTGATGCTCCAATCTGGCTGGTCGTTGGTGTGGCTCCTGATGAAATAGTTGAAGAGCCAACTGGAATTGGTGTAGCCGACACATCAGCCCCAACAGTGCTTGAACCTAACGGACTAGTTGTCACTGATCCATCAGGTCCAATACTTGATGCACCAATCTGACTGGTTGTAGGTGTTGCGCCAGGGCCAATAGATGATGAGCTTACAGGACTTGGTGTAGCCGATCCATCAGGCCCAACAGTACTTGAACCTAACGGACTAGTTGTCACTGATCCATCAGGTCCAACGACTTGATGCCTACATGGTGGTGTTGTGTGCCAGGTAATAGTTGAAGAGCCAATGGAATTGGTGTAGCCGACACATCAGGTCCAACGGTGCTTGAACCTGACGGACTAGTTGTCACTGATCCAACAGGTCCAATACTTGATGCCCTAATCTGACTGACTGTAGGTGTTACGCCAGAGGCAATAGTAGATGAGCCCACAGAACTGGGTGTAGCCGATCCATCAGGACCAACAGTGCTTGAACCACCTGCATTGACTGTTGGTGTCACGGCAGACAATAGTTGATGGCCTACAGGACTTGTAAGCCGATCCATCCGGACCAACATTGATGAGCAATTGGCTGGACGTTGGTGTGATGCCAGCAGGTAATTGTTGAAGAGCCAGTTGTTGTTGTTGCTCCAGGATTAACAGTAGATAAGTTACAGACTTGCTGGTAAATTGGTGCATCAGTACCTGCTGTTGATGATTCGACCGGAAGGGTAGTTAGAGTGATGCCTGGGCTAACTGTAGATGAGCCAATCGGAGATGGTGTAGCCAATCCATCCGAAAAAAGTGTGCTTGAACTGAACGTAGTAGATGTAACCGATCCATCGGATGAAACAGTGGAAGCACCAACTGAAATAGTTGTAGGGCTTGTGGCCGTTGATGAGCCCACTGGTATTGATGTAACCGATCCTGGAGAACCAGCCGTTGATGAACCGACAGGACTGACTGTGGCATTGACGCCAGGGCTGACAGGTGATGGGCCAAGCGGAATTGACGTAGTCGAACCATCGGGCCCGACAGTACCTGAACGCACTGCAGTGACTCTAGGTGTTGTACCAGAACTAACAGTTGATGATCCAAGTGGGCTTGACGTACCCGATCCATGGAGGCCAGGAGTGCTGCTAGTAGTCGTTGAATCAAGTGGATTGGATATGGCGGTTCTATCAGGACTAGCTGTTGTTACAGCTGGACTGGTTACCGTGGATGCATTAGGGTCGACACTAGTTGATTTTTCAGAATTTTCCGTTGTTGATTCTGAATCTTCTTCAGATGAATCTTCTTCAGGAGTTTCTGTCGTAGAATTGTCGTAAGGGTGAGACGAGTTCACAGTTGTTACACTAAATGTACGCGCCAGTACTTTTACTGTTATGTTTCTAGTCGTCGATTCAGCTTTTATGGTCGACGCTTCTTGGTCTTCTTCTGAAGAGTCGGGTGTAATTACTGATGATTTTGAATTTGTAGTTGTTTGCTCGTCATCAGCTTTCAGCAGACATATACAGTCTACCACTACGTTTTCGTCCTTAAAGTCGCTTAGTTTTAGCTCATTGACAACTAAACTGTCAATTCCATCGTTTTTGTATGGACAATCGCACTGCAAAGTTGATTCGGGACTAACTGTTGACGATTCGGGACTAAATGTTGACGATTCGGGACTAAATGTTGACGATTCGGGACTAAATGTTGACGATTCGGGACTCATTGTTGATGATCCAGGACTGATAGTTGATGATCCAGGACTGATAGTTGATGATCCAGGACTGATAGTTGATGATCCAGGACTGATAGTTGATGATCCAGGACTGATAGTTGATGATCCAGGACTGATAGTTGATGATCCAGGACTGATAGTTGATGATCCAGGACTGATAGTTGATGATCCAGGACTGATAGTTGATGATCCAGGACTAATTGTTGATGATGCGGGACTAATTGTTGATGATCCAGGACTAATTGTTGATGATCCAGGACTAATTGTTGATGATTCAGGACTAATTGTTGATGATTCAGGACTAATTGTTGATGATCCAGGACTAATTGTTGATGATCCAGGACTTATTGTTGATGATCCCGGACTTATTGTTGATGATCCCGGACTTATTGTTGATGATCCAGGACTAATTGTTGATGATCCAGGATTATATGTTGATGATCCAGGATATATTGCTGATGATCCAGGATTTATTGTTGGTGATCCAGGATTTATTGTTGACGATCCAGGATTAATGTTGACGATCCAGGATTAATTGACGATCCTGGATTCATTGTTGATGATGCAGGACTACTTGTTGATGATCCAGGACTTATTGTTGATGATTCAGGACTAATTGTTGATAATCCAGGACTAATTGTTGATAATCCAGGACTAATTGTTGATGATCCCGGACTAATTGTTGATGATCCAGGACTAATTGTTGATGATCCAGGATTGATTGTTGACGATGCGGGAGTCATTGTTGATGATCCAGGACTGATTGTTGATGATCCAGGATTTATTGTTGATGATCCAGGATTTATTGTTGATGATCCAGGATTGATTGTTGATGATCCAGGATTAATTGTTGATGATCCTGGGTTTATTGTTGATGATCCAGGATTTATTGTTGGTGATCCAGGATTTATTGTTGATGATCCAGGATTTATTGTTGATGATCCAGGATTGATTGTTGATGATCCAGGATTAATTGTAGAAGATCCTGGATTAATTGTTGTCGATCCAGGACTAATTGTTGACGATCCAGGACTAATTGTTGATGATCCAGGATTAATTGTTGACGATCCAGGATTATTGTTGATGATCCAGGATTATTGTTGATGATCCAGGATTATTGTTGATGATCCAGGATTGATTGTTGATGATCCAGGATTGATTGTTGATGATCCAGGATTGATTGTTGATGATCCAGGATTCATTGTTGATGATCCAGGATTCATTGTTGATGATCCAGGATTCATTGTTGATGATCCAGGATTCATTGTTGATGATCCTGGATTTATTGTTGATGATTCTGGAATTATTGTTGATGATCCTGGATTTATTGTTGATGATCCTGGGTTTATTGTTGATGATCCTGGGTTTATTGTTGATGATCCTGGGTTTATTGTTGATGATCCGGATTATTGTTGACGATCCGGGAATTATTGGTGATGATCCAGGATTATTGTTGATGATCCTGTATTTATTGTTGATGATCCAGGACTAATTGTTGACGATCCAGGACTAATTGTTGACGATCCAGGACTAATTGTTGACGATCCAGGACTACTTGTTGATGATCCAGGACTTATTGTTGATGATTCAGGACTAATTGTCGATGACTCAGGACTAATTGTTGATGACTCAGGACTAATTGTTGATGATCCCGGACTTATTGTTGATGACACAGGACTAATTGTTGATGATCCCGGACTAATTGTTGATGATCCAGGACTTATTGTTGATGATCCATAACTTATTGTTGTTGATCCAGGACTAATTGTTGACGGTTCAGGATTAATTGTTGACGATCCTGCACTAATTGTTGTCGATCCAGGACTAATTGTTGACGATCCAGGATTAATTGTTGACGATCCAGGATTAATTGTTGACGATCCAGGATTAATTGTTGACGATCCAGGATTAATTGTTGACGATCCTGGATTAATTGTTGACGATCCTGGATTAATTGTTGACGATCCAGAACTAATGGTTGATGATCCAGGACTAACTGTTGACAAGCCAGGATTAATTGTTGATGATCCCGGACTTATTGTTGATGATCCAGGACCAATTGTTGATGACACAGGACTAATTGTTGACGATCCTGGATTAATTGTTGACGATCCTGGATTAATTGTTGACGATCCAGGACTAATTGTTGACGATCCTGGATTAATTGTTGACGATCCAGGACTAATTGTTGATGATCCAGGACTAATTGTTGATGATCCAGGAATTATTGTTGATGATCCAGGACTAATTGTTGATGATCCAGGATTTATTGTTGATGATCCATAACTTATTGTTGATGATCCCGGACTTATTGTTGATGATCCCGGACTTATTGTTGATGATCCCGGACTTATTGTTGATGATCCAGGACTAATTGTTGATGATCCAGGACTTATTGTTGATGATCCAGGACTTATTGTTGATGATCCCGGACTTATTGTTGATGACACAGGACTAATTGTTGATGACCCGGGACTAATTGTTGATGACCCGGGACTAATTGTTGATGATCCAGGACTAATTGTTGATGATCCCGGACTTATTGTTGATGACCCGGGACTAATTGTTGATGATCCAGGATTTATTGTTGATGATCCTGGATTTATTGTTGATGATCCTGGATTTATTGTTGATGATCCTGGATTTATTGTTGATGATCCTGTATTTATTGTTGATGATCCAGGACCAATTGTTGACGATCCTGAATTAATTGTTGACGATCCAGGACTAACTGTTGATGATCCAGGACTAACTGTTAATGACCCAGGACTAATTGTTGTCGATCCAGGACCAATTGTTGATGATCCAGGACTAACTGTTAATGACCCAGGACTAATTGTTGACAATTCAGGATTTATTGTTGATGATCCAGGATTTATTGTTGATGATCCAGGATTTATTGTTGATGATCCAGGATTTATTGTTGATGATCCAGGATTTATTGTTGATGATCCAGGATTTATTGTTGATGATCCAGGATTTATTGTTGATGATCCTGGATTTATTGTTGAAGATCCTGGATTAATTGTTGACGATGCTGGACTAATTGTTGATGATCCATAACTCATTGTTAATGATTCAGGACCAATTGTTGAAGATCCAGAGCTAATTGTTGTCGATCCTGGATTATTTATTGTTGACGATACAGAAGTAATTGTTGAAAATCTAGGAATAATTGTTGATGATCCTAGGTTTATTGTAGACGATATAGAATTAAATGTTGATGATTGTGGAGATCTTCTTGACGGCTCGAGGGCTTCTTCTCGAGGACTTGATGGCTGTTCTGAGAGAAAAACGCAATCGACTACCACTGCTTCAAACTGACTATTTATTTCATCTAATAGAGAAACGGCAGAAATGCTTCCTGAGCAATCACATTTTACGCTGTCAATATCCATAGATGTGGTCGAACCCAAAGTGGACGTATCCGATTCAATAGTTGTTGACACGAAGGAACTATCTGTAGTGGACGCGTAGGAGGTCGTACTATTTGGTAAAACAGGACGTACAGATGTGGATGAGATAGTAGATAAGGGAGAAGGATATGAACTGGAGACATCCGGTGTCGGGGTTGTGGTAGTTGATTCAAATGCACTTGCTGGAGTGGACGAAATCGAAGAAGTGGTAGTAGACAAATATACGCTTGCTGAAGGGGATACTTCCGAAGTCGTGGTAGTTGATACGAATGGAGTAGCTGAATTAGATGCATCCGGGGTTGTGGTAGTTGATTCAAATGCACTTGCTGAAGTGGATAGAACCGTGTTTATGGTGGTTGATACGAATGGAGTTGCTGAGTTAGACGCGTCCGGGGTCGTGGTAGTTGATTCAAATGCACTTGTTAATGTAGATGCATCCGTTTTTGTGGTAGTTGATTCAAATGCCCTTGCTGAAGAGGATACATCCGTGTTTGTGGTACTTGATACGAATGGAGCTACTGAATTAGACGCGTCCGTGGTCGTGGTAGAGGATCCAAATGCGTTTGTTGATCTGGAAGAATCCGAAGATGTGGAGGTTGAGGCAGATACGCTTGCTGAAGTGGATACATCCGTGTTTGTGGTAGATGATACGAATGGAGTTGCTGAGTTAGACGCAACCGGGATCGTGGTAGTTGATTCAGATGCACTTGTTGAAGTAGATGCATCCGTTTTTGTGGTAGTTGATTTAAATGCCCTTGCTGAAGAGGATACATCCGTGTTTGTGGTACTTGATACGAATGGAGCTACTGAATTAGACGCATCCGGGGTCGTGGTAGAGGATCCAAATGCGTTTGTTGATCTGGAAGAATCCGAAGATGTGGAGGTTGAGGCAGATACGCTTGCTGAAGTGGATACATCCGTGTTTGTGGTAGATGATACGAATGGAGTTGCTGAGTTAGACGCAACCGGGATCGTGGTAGTTGATTCAAATGCACTTGCTGATGTAGATGCATCCGTTTTTGTGGTAGTTGATTCAAATGCCCTTGCTGAAGAGGATACATCCGTGTTTGTGGTACTTGATACGAATGGAGCTACTGAATTAGACGCGTCCGTGGTCGTGGTAGAGGATCCAAATGCGTTTGTTGATCTGGAAGAATCCGAAGATGTGGTGGTTGAGTCAGATACGCTTGCTAAAGTGGATACATCCGTGTTTGTGGTAGATGATACGAATGGAGGTGCTGAGTTAGACGCAACCGGGATCGTGGTAGTTGATTCAAATGCACTTGCTGAAGTAGATGTATCCCTGTTTGTGGTCGTTGATACGAATGGAGTTGCTGAGTTTGACATGTCCGGGGTCGTGGTGGTTGATCCAAAGTCCCTTGTAGAAGTGGACGAATCCGAGGAAGTGTGGTAGTTGATTCAAATACCCTTGCTGAAGTGGATACATCCGTGTTTGTGGCACTTGATACGAATGGAGCTGCTGAATTAGACGCGTCTTGAGTCGTGGTAGTTGATCCAAATGCACCTGCTGAAGTTGATGCATCTGTATTTATTATAGTTGATACTAATGACGTTGCTGAATTGATAGCGTCCGGCGTTGCAGTTGTTGATATAAATGGTTTTAATGAAGTGGAGGAGTCCGACGTTGAAACAGTTGATGCAGATACGCTTGTTGACGTGGATGCGTCCGGCCTCCCGGTGGTTGGTCCAAAGGAACTTTCTGAAGTTGGTGCGCCAGAGTTTGTGGTAGTAGATTCAAAGGGACTTGTTGAATTGGACAAATCCAAAGGAATGCTAGTGGAGACAGATAGGCTTGATGAATCGGATAAGTTCGAAGTAGTGGTAGTTGATACAAATGAAGTTGCTGAATGGGATGCGTCCGGGGTCATGGTAGTTGACCCAAATGAGCTCCCTGATGTGGACGAATCCAAATAGGTGGTAGTTGACACGGCGTGAGAAGTCGACTTGTCCAAACTTGCAGTTGTAGATGAATAAGAATTTGTGGATGTTAATACTGCAGTAGTAATTGCTTCTGTCGCTATGGGTGTATGGCATAAGCATTTTACACTAATGCTTTCAAATGCAAAGTCCAAGTTCACTTCTTCAATAGGAATATATACAACTGATTCAAAGGGACAATCGCAATTCAAAGATTCGGGTGGAGATGTTTTTGATGTAGTCACTAAACTTGGTAGTGGAGTTATGGTTGACTCTGTTACCAATACAGTACTTGCATTCCTGTTTATTACAGCATCCGTTGTTGTTAAGTCCGAATATGCATTTGTGGATGTATAATATGCCGAGCTTGTGGGAAACTCTGTTGGAAAGTTTGAATTTGAATCCGTTGTATACGGGACGGTTGACACAAGGCTTGCTGCTGTTGTTGAAATTAAGTTGCTTCCTGTCTGCTTATAGTAGTAGCACCCGCAATCAATTGTAATGCCTTCAAACACGCCTTGGCCTGAAGCGTCAAATGCTGGTATATGCGTTGTCATGCTTACATAACTGCCATCACAGTCACAATGTACTTCAGAAATGGGTGGCAACAAAGTAATTGAAGCTTGAGTACCCAGTGTTGTGGAGACTGCTGCTATATCCGGCGAAAGAGAACTTGATTGCAAATATTTGCCAGTTGTTGATACATTTGAATTTGCCTCTGTGGATGTGAAACTGCCATACGTACTTGACTCAATAGTGGTTAATCCAGTTGGAGTCGATTCTGTTGGAAACCTGGTAGTTGTCTCAAAGTATGTGACCGTTGTTGATGCTAAAAGAACATTTTCATTAATTTTTTGGCTATAGCTACATCCACAATCAATTGTAATTCCCTCGAATATTCCTTGTAATTGATCGTCGAGTACTGGAATATATATCGCCAAGCTATTGGTTGCTTCTGGACAATCACACGTTAAGATTGGTGATAACAAGGTAGTCGGACGATCGGTTGTCTGTAAAGTAGTTGACGCTTGGAAACCCGTTGAAATAGAACTTGATTCCATACTATATTTTTCAGTAGACGACTCATTCGAATTTGTCTCTGTAGATGTGTAACCGTATGAATTGGACTCAATGGTGGTAAAACTGGGAATAATTTCTGTTGTCAACTTGGTGGGTGGTGAGTACGTGGCTGGAGTTGTTGGCACCGGAACATTTTCAGCCTTTACATAACCACATGCACAATCAATTGAAATGCTTTCATCCGAACCAGAACCGGTTGGATCAATTATGGGATTATGTAAGAATACATAAATAGTGTTCCCTGGACAATCGCAATTTACTGTATGAATCGGCGATGGCGTGGTTGAAACCTGGGTTGTATGCATGGTCGATCCTGTTACTAAATCCGGCGACAGGGAGCTTGACTGCAAATATTTTTCAGTTGTTGATATGTTTGAATTTTTCTCTGTGGATGTAAAACTCAATGAACTTGACTCAAAAGTAGTAAAACTGGGAGTCATATCTGTTGTAGTAACCATCGTTGAAGAATGAAAGTTTGCAACTGTCGTTGTTGAAACTGGAACATTTTCAGCCTTTACATAGCCACATGCACAATCAATTGTAATGCCTTCATCCGAACCAGAACCGGTTGGATCAATTATGGGATTATGTAAGAACACATAAATAGTGTTCCCTGGACAATCGCAATTTACTGTATGAATCGGCGATGGCGTGGTTGAAACCTGGGTTGTATGCATGGTCGAGCCTGTTATTAAATCCGGCGAAAGAGAACTTGACTGCAAATATTTTTCAGTTGTTAATATATTTGAATTTTTCTCCGTGGATGTAAAGCTCAATGTACTTGACTCAAAAGTAGTAAAACTGGGAGTCATATCTGTTGTAGTAACCATCGTGGAAGAATGAAAGTTTGCAACAGTCGTTGTTGAAACTGGAACATTTTCAGCTCCTTTTACATAACCACATACGCAATCAATTGAAATGCCTTCAAACAAATCCGAACCGGAAGGGTCGACAACTGGATTGTGTATCGCCAAATTAGTAGGGTTGTCTGGACAATCACAGTTTACAGTATACTCGGGTTTGAATGTTGGTGAAAGTTGGGTTGTGTGCGTGGTAGGAACTGATGATGGCAAAACTGTAGATAACGAACTTGATTCTATATATTCCTTGATGGTTGTTGATACATTTGGGTTGGTTTCTGTGGATGAAGAACTTGACTCATTTATTGTAGAAGTTGAAATTTTCTCACTGGTTAGCGTGGTAGTTGAAAGTACACTAATCTCTGTCGTTGTTGGTATCGGAATATTTTCAACAAATTGCCTATAACTGCAAACGCAATCTAGAGCAATGCCTTCTTCAGAGCTCGCATGCATTGGAATACTATTTATTGCCAATATAGTAGCGCCCTGCGGACAATCACAGTTTATAATCGGAAGAGGAGACGATTTTAATGTAGTAGTAGCCTGCGTTGATTGAGTAGTACTAGACTCGGGTACGCTCGTCGATTGGGCAATTGGTCCAACACTTGTAAATATTTCTGAGTTTGCTGTTGAGGATGTATAATCGTTAGTGCTTGTTTCATTAGTGGCGAAACTAGTAATTGTATCTGTTGTAATGATAGTAGTTGAAATGGGGCTAACGTCTGTTGTTGTTGGAATCAGACTTTTTGGAGTGACTATTACTGCTTCGTTGCAGCCACAATCTAGCGTTATGCCCTCAAACAAACCGCTGCCAGATATGTCTAATGGAATGTGCCATAATGAGCTAACAGCACCATTTGGACAATCACAATGCACCATAGGAAGTGGTGGTGGTGCATTTGTAGAGGCTTGAGTAGTCTGTAAAGTAGGAGTTGCTTGCGAATTTGTTGACAAAGTACTCAATTCTCCCTCCGTTGTGAATGTATTAAGGCTTGCCTCTGTGGATGCATATTCGAAAGTACTCGTGAAATTGCTTGGAATTATGTCTGTAGTAATCATGGCGGTGGAGGCTACATTTACTTCGGTCGTTGTTTGAATTACATTGTCCACATTTTTGGCATACTCCAACCTGCAACTACAATCAAGTGTAATGCCTTCAAAAAATTCCGCCCCGGATATTTGATCCACTGGAATATGTATCAGTGAGCTAACTGTACTTTCGGGACAGTCACAATTGGTCAAAGGTATTATAACTGGAACATGTTGAGTTGACGTTGACATAGTGGTCACGGGAGTTGATGGAAAACCTGTAGTTGTAGTAAATCCTATTACTTGTGTACTGGATTTTGTCAATTCGTTATCAGACAGTGTTGTAGAAATCGTAGAGTAGATTTCAGAAGTGGATACGAAAGATATAGTTGATGTGGCTGAACTCTCACTCGTCAGTAAAATTTTTGGTGTGGTATATTCAATCGACTCCAGAGAATTGGTTACTTTTGTGCAAAGACAGTCAACAGCAATGCCTTCGACATCCACAAGACCCGGCATTTGTTCGGCAGGATTAATCCAACTCACTGGCAAGGTTTCTTCAGGACAAAGACACGCCAAATTAACTGGAGAAGAAGGCTTCATGGGAACGGTGGTGGTCGTGGTGGATACTAAAGTCACCAGGGTACTCGATGGAAAGGACGAGGTGCTTGTTTCAAAGTTGGTTGTATTCGAAGAAGTGGAAATTGTCTCTGGTGTGCTTGATGATTGGATGGCACTTGACGTGCTTGATGAGCTAGTGGTAACGGTAGTCATGGGAGCGTTTATCTCAGTGGTGGTAATGGTACTAGTGTCTTCAGGCTGTTTCTTGTCAGAATGGGTAACACAGTCAACGGAAACTGATTCAGAACCTGCGATAAGCTCGTCATTAAGCAATATGGAATGTGTGGAATAGACTTCGCTTCCAGTAACTTCGCAATTCACACTAACAAGTGGTTTTGCAGTAGTTTGTACTAGTGCAGGGGCCGAAGTCGTTTGACTAACTAAAGACGTGGTTTCAGTAGACATGCGCGTGCTAGATTCTGGCATGGTCGTTGCATTTTCTGTTGATTGTAACACAATTTCCGTCGAAGTAGCAGAGGCTGTATTAATTGTTGAAGTTTCTATCGTGGATATTTCTGTTGTTGTGGTGACTAGAGTTTCTGCCAATGCCTCCTTGTTCAGAAGATTGCACAGACAATTAATAGAAATTCCTTCGAAATTTTGGTCTAGGGAGGGAACCCATACTAGAGATCCAAAATAGTTTTCTGGACACTCACAAACTGGCAAGGGTAATTGTTCCATGGGCTTTTCAGTTGTTGTGAGGGGTAATGGAGCTATAGAGCTTTCTTGGTACTTGATTGTAGAAGTGGATACAGGAAGTAAAGATTCGAAAGCTGTTGTGGAAATTATGTTGTCAAGTGGAGTTGCAGAGATAGAGGATACATCTCCGCCTGGTATCGTTGAAGTTCCGTAACCTATACTTGTTGACTCTAGTGATAAGCTCGCGGATGTGGTTGTGGAGGGAACTGCATTCTTCATTGGAAGGATTTGGTCGCACGTGCAATCTATTAAAATGCCTTCAGCGTTCATGGCGTTTCCGCTCGACTCTGCCGGAACAAACGAGAAAGAAGGTACGGCACCATCAGGACAATCACAGTTAATGTTAGCAGGTGGTAGCGATGACGTAGTCGTAACTAACTGTTTAAGGTCAGTGGTGGTAAGAACTGGCTCAATTGAAGTAGACAAAGGCTGTGCATTTTCTGTGGTCGATATAGATGCATTTTCTGTTAAAGCCGATGGTGTCGTTGCAGGAGATGTGCTTGCAACGACCTGTGCTGTTGTACTGCTACTGATTGTTTCCATGATTTCTGTAGGTGCTATTGTAGTTGTAATAAGCGTTTCTTGTGTAACCTGTGGTAAATTATCGCAAATACAGCCAACATATATACCGTGCGAATTTAGTTCAGCTATTTGATCCAGGGGATTAAAAGCTAACGTAACAGAGCTTCTTTCCGGACAATCACAGACAATATTAACCTCTGGTTGCAAAGTTTGTTGCGTTGCCGTTGTTGTAGCTATAGTGCTTGGCGTGGATAGTGACACGGAAGTGGACGCAACTTCCGTTGTGCTATGTGGCTCCATTGTTGATGTGGTTAATTGTGTATTTATGTCCGGCAATGCTGTTGAAGTAGGTTCTGCCGGTACGCCACTTGCTGACGTAGATACTTCGAATGGTACAGTCGTGGTAGTTTCTATCTTTGTTTCATTTGCAATTGTAGAGATTCCAATGATAGGGAGACTCGTTGTGGACAATGGGGAAACAGCAATTGCATTAACATTGTTGCACAAACAGCTCACAGAGACTCCTTCCGCGCTGGGAAAGCTTGATTCAAGTGGATTATGTGCAAAGTACTCAGGCAATTCATCAGAGCAATCACATTTGATATTTACAGGTGGTTTAACAGTTGTAATTACTGCGGGAAGCACAGTGGTAGAAGATATATGTACTGTCTTAAATGTAGAAGCAGAGGTACTCAAAGATTCTCCACTGGGAGTGGTTGGCGAGGTTGACAATTCCCCGGCAGAAGGAGTAAACAAAACTGACGATTCCCCAATGGAAGGAGTTGTCGAAGCTAACGTTTCTCCAGCCGAAGTAGTTGACGATCCACCAGAAGAAATAGTAGACGATCCTCCAGAGGAGACGGTTGATGATCCTCCAGAGGAGACGGTTGATGATCCTCCAGAGGAGACGGTTGATGATCCTCCAGAGGAGACGGTTGATGATCCTCCAGAGGAGACGGTTGATGATCCTCCAGAGGAGACGGTTGATGATCCTCCAGAGGAGACGGTTGATGATCCTCCAGAGGAGACGGTTGATGATCCTCCAGAGGAGACGGTTGATGATCCTCCAGAGGAGACGGTTGATGATCCTCCAGAGGAGACGGTTGATGATCCTCCAGAGGAGACGGTTGATGATCCTCCAGAGGAGACGGTTGATGATCCTCCAGAGGAGACGGTTGATGATCCTCCAGAGGAGATGGTTGATGATCCTCCAGAGGAGATGGTTGATGATCCTCCAGAGGAGATGGTTGATGATCCTCCAGAGGAGACGGTTGATGATCCTCCAGAGGAGACGGTTGATGATCCTCCAGAGGAGACGGTAGATGATCTTCCCGGGGAAATAGTAGATGATCCTCCAAAGGAAATAATAGACGAAGCTTCTCTAGCAGAAACAGTAGAGGTAGCTACCGCTTCTCCACCCGCAATAGTAGACAAAGTTGACGATTCTCCAGTTGAAAGAGTGGACGAAACTGACGATCCTCCAGCAGATGTAGTTGACGAAGCTGATGCTTCTGCAGCTAAAGTAGTTGATGATCCTGCAGGAGAAATTGTAGATGATCCTGCAGGAGAAATTGTAGATGATCCTGCAGGAGAAATTGTAGATGATCCTGCAGGAGAAATTGTAGATGATCCTGCAGGAGAAATTGTAGATGATCCTGCAGGAGAAATTGTAGATGATCCTGCAGGAGAAATTGTAGATGATCCTGCAGGAGAAATTGTAGATGATCCTGTTGGAGAAAGTGTAGATGATCCTCCAGGGGAAATCGTAGATGATCCTGCAGGAGAAAGTGTAGATGATCCTCCAGGAGAAAGTGTAGATGATCCTCCAGGAGAAATTGTAGATGATCCTTCCGGTGAAAGTGTAGATGATCCTCCAGGGGAAATTGTAGATGATCCTCCAGGGGAAATTGTAGATGATCCTCCAGGGGAAATTGTAGATGATCCTCCAGGGGAAATTGTAGATGATCCTCCAGGGGAAATTGTAGATGATCCTCCAGGGGAAATTGTAGATGATCCTCCAGGGGAAATTGTAGATGATCCTCCAGGGGAAATTGTAGATGATCCTCCAGGGGAAATTGTAGATGATCCTCCAGGGGAAATTGTAGATGATCCTCCAGGGGAAATTGTAGATGATCCTCCAGGGGAAATTGTAGATGATCCTCCAGGGGAAATTGTAGATGATCCTCCAGGGGAAATTGTAGATGATCCTCCAGGGGAAATTGTAGATGATCCTCCAGGGGAAATTGTAGATGATCCTCCAGGGGAAATTGTAGATGATCCTCCAGGGGAAATTGTAGATGATCCTCCAGGGGAAATTGTAGATGATCCTCCAGGGGAAATTGTAGATGATCCTCCAGGGGAAATTGTAGATGATCCTCCAGGGGAAATTGTAGATGATCCTCCAGGGGAAATTGTAGATGATCCTCCAGGGAAATTGTAGATGATCCTCCAGGGGAAATTGTAGATGATCCTCCAGGGGAAATTGTAGATGATCCTCCAGGGGAAATTGTAGATGATCCTCCAGGGGAAATTGTAGATGATCCTCCAGGGGAAATTGTAGATGATCCTCCAGGGGAAATTGTAGATGATCCTCCAGGGGAAATTGTAGATGATCCTCCAGGGGAAATTGTAGATGATCCTCCAGGGGAAATTGTAGATGATCCTCCAGGGGAAATTGTAGATGATCCTCCAGGGGAAATTGTAGATGATCCTCCAGGGGAAATTGTAGATGATCCTCCAGGGGAAATTGTAGATGATCCTCCAGGGGAAATTGTAGATGATCCTCCAGGGGAAATTGTAGATGATCCTCCTGTGGTAATTGTAGATGATCCTCCCGGTGAAAGTGTAGATGATCCTCCAGGAGAAATTGTAGATGATTCTCCAGGAGAAATTGTAGATGAACCTCCCGGTGAAAGTGTAGATGATCCTCCCGGTGAACCTCTCGGTGAAAGTGTGGATGATCCTCCAGGGGAAACTGTAGTTGATCCTCCTGTGGAAATTGTAGACGATCCTCCTGATGAAAGTGTAGACGATCCTCCTGATGAAAGTGTAGACGATCCTCCCGGTGAAAGTGTAGACGATCCTCCCGGTGAAAGTGTAGATGATCCTCCCACGGAAATTGTGGTTGATCCTCCTGGGGAAATTGTAGATGAAGTTGACGATCCAGGAAAGCTTGTTGACAAGGTCAACAATTCTCCTGCTGAGGTTGTTGACAGGGTCGACAAATCCAGAGCGGGTGTAGTTGACAAGGCAAATGGTTCTCCAATGGGAGTAGTGGACAATACGGTTGTTGTATTGGACTTTTCCGTAGATGTGATACTTATTGTGGCAACCTCAGTTGAGGTAGCTAACGTAGATGATATTGTATCTTCCGCTAATGTTGACGAAACTGTTGATGGAGTAGTTGAAGGGATATCTTTTGGATTTTTGCCATAGCAAATGCAATCTACGGAAACGCCTTCATAATTGCTGTTTTGGTCGACGTATTCTAATGCTGCAACAATTTCAAAGCTTGATTCTTCTGAACAATCGCATTTAATGGTTTCCTTTGTGTCCAATTCCGTATTTGAGGCAACGTTTGTACTGGTTTCCGTTCCTAACGGTACTTTTGTGCTTGATTCCGCCGTTAACGCTACATTTGTGCTGGATGCTGCTAATGTGGTTGAGGTTACTGTAGACGGGACGTTTGTTGTTGGGACAACTGTAGACGGGACGTTTGTTGTTGGGACAACTGTAGACGAGACGTTTGTAGTTGGGACAACTGTAGACGGGGCGTTTGTTGTTGGGGCAACTGTAGACGGGACGTTTGTTGTTGGGACAACTGTAGACGGGACGTTTGTTGTTGGGACAACTGTAGACGGGGCGTTTGTTGTTGGGGCAACTGTAGACGGGGTATTTGTTGTTGGGGCAACTGTAGACGGGGTATTTGTTGTTGGGGCAACTGTAGACGGGGCATTTGTTGTTGGGGCAACTGTAGACGGGGCATTTGTTGTTGGGACAACTGTAGACGACGAGTTTGTTCTGAATTCTGTCGTGAGTATAACAGTTGTGGTTGAGTCTGTAGTAATCGAAACGTTTTTGGTAGATTCAGTTGTGACTATGACAATGGTGCTAGTCTCCTTTAATGGTGCCATTGTTGAAGGCAGAGTCGTTCTTTCAAACGCTACCGTTGTAGTGCTTAAGTTTTGCAACGGTTTTTCAGTATCTACCCGAGCACTTACTGTTGTTGTCTCTTGTCTCAAACTTTCTGACATTCCTACACCATTGCAGTTATCTCCGGCGCATATGCAAGTCTCCATACCTGCTTTAACTGTGCAACCAGGTTTGATGTCCTTTTCAAAAATACAACTTTTCCTGTTCACTTCACCCTTCTTGGCTCTCATCTTTGGGTTATCTATCATCCATGTCATTGTTGCACACAAAGCGTTGGGTTGAGGGCACTTCATTGAACTAATATTCTTGTCCTTGCATTCTCGTGGGTTGGTGCAGTGGAAACATTTTCCTGGAAAATTGAAAAAATAAACTGAATTGCATTGCAAAATAAAGTTGTGTAATATTTTTTATACGTAAGCTTCGTCAACCTGACTTCACTGGAGCAATTGTCGTTGCTTTTACATTGTTCCGGACTTTATCTGGCATATCATCCGTATTACACACTTCCCCTTTACAAATACACCTTTCAAAGTAGTCTCCAATAAGTCGACATCCGGGCTCTTCGTCTGTGTCGTCATCGTCATCATGATAAAAGCAATATTTTCTACTGATCTGTCCCTTTTTACCCCTGTACCTGTCCGAGTCTTTTGTTAGTGTCCAAACACCGCACATGGCTTCAGGGTGTAGACATTGCATTTTGTCCATCTTTTTCTTGTTATCCCTGCATTCTCTCGGGTTTGTGCAAATGTAGCAATTAACCGCTGCAAATATTCAAAATTATTGTTCAGTTTTGCCAAATCAAAATATATAATATATATATGCCCAGCATTTAATCAAGTTGTCGTACTCTCTGGAACCGTGTTGCTGGCAGTTGTGGTTGTTGGTCTTGGTGCCGCTGGTGTCGTTGACGATGGCAGTTTAGTTGTTTCTGAGGTTGTGGTGTTAACAGTAGTAGTAGCGCTTTTCTCAAACTCTTCAAACAAACCCTGAAGACCTCTGCCTTGTGGAAAGAACCTTCTACGAGATTTGTTTGCCTGGTCTTCCTCTTCGGTTGTTGCAGGGGGAATTACCCCAGTAGTATATGCATTTTTAAGGGTTTCGGAGGGTGTAGTTGTCGGGATAATAGTTGTCGTTGGAATGGTCGTAGTTGTGGTGGTAATTATCGTGGGCGCTTGTGTAGTTGTCGTGGGCGTTTGTGTAGTTGTCGTGGGCGTTTGTGTAGTTGTCGTGGGCGCTTGAGTAGTTGTAGTGGGCGCTTGAGTAGTTGTCGTGGGCACTGGGGTAGTTGTCGTGGTTGCTGTAGTAATTTCCATTTCTGGTGGAGGTGTCATTTTCGCTTTCTGCTTGCCCTTCCTTGCTGCTCTTTTAACTCGAGCATGTTCGTCCATATCATCTTCTGCGCCCATTTCCGGAGACATGGTAACATTATTGTTACACAATTCTCCATCACAGAGACACCTTTCTAGTTCACCCTGCCTTTGGCAACCGCTTTTTGCACTTTCATCATAAAAGCAATTTCGTCGAACGACATCTCCAATCTGACCTTTTACTTTTGGTGAAGTTTCTTTAATGATCCAAGTGCCACATTTGGCGTTGTTATTGAAGCATTCAATCTTATTTTCCGGGTTCTGCTTACACTCCTTCGCTCCATTGCAGAAATGGCAATGCACTGAAACACAGCAGAATTTAGAAAATTACAAGTCTGTCACTCCAGAGCACTTTCATTTCCTTCCATTTCTTAGATCTGACTTACGTTTGGAAGAAATTACCACATTTATATGCACAAAAAGTAGGACCAAGACTAACCGAAAATGTGGTTCACAGCGGTCAGGTTTCATTCTGACCTATATTCAGTTTTAAACCAAAACTGGTACGAATTTATAATTATTATTTTTTTACATTTTTAAGAGTTAACACATTGGTAAGATTTGGTTCGTATACGTATATTAATATGAAGTTTATGATCGTCACAATTTCAGCTCCCAGTCGATAAAGTATAAAACTTTGACTGGGACGAGACAATGGGCAATCATTTTGTCGTTAATGCATCATCGTATTTATAGTTGTTGTTAATTAAAGTTTGCCTGCAACGAACAGTTACAATAGTACAAATCTCCGTGATTATGCAGGTTTGATAACAAAAATGCATCTACTTCTACTGCTCATCCAGATATGTAGGTTTAAGTTAGTCTGTAATATGTTGTATTTCAAAACTATGAACACTTAAGTCTGAAGGACGCCATAAGAGAATTCATATTGAAAATGCTGAGATATGTAAGAGAAAATGCTATCGAATTCAGATAAAGATGGTTTCAGTAAAATTTCAAGAAAATTAAAATACCGTTTAGTTATGCTCTAGTCCATATTTATACAAGTTTATTAAAACAGTTTATTCATACAAGTCCGTAAATAATTCTTTAACCTAATCATATATATATTTTTTATTTGAGATAAAAAACAATATTTTAGATGAAACAACACAATTTAAAACAAATCATTTCTAATCTAGCTAGTGGTTATCATAATGACAAAGTATTACATATGCATATTATATTATGTGTAATAAGACAAATATTATTCTATATCAATTTGGAGAAAATGAAGATGACATTCAATTTGAGGTTAGGTTTCAGGCTTGTTGCACAAATCCCCTTTACAAATGCATACCTTGAAAAGACCATCCTTCTCCCAACACCCGAGTTCGCTGAATTTACCATAATAACAACTTCTTCGATTTACCTCACCAGCTTTCCCTTTACCATTAGCAGAATCCTTTAACCAAGTCCAGATGCCACATGGTACATCTTTTGCCATACATTTTGTAAGCGAACGTTTGTTAACTTGGCAATCTCTTGAGGATCCACAATAAAAGCAACCACCGTCTAAAAGAATAAAAAGAACTTAATCTTGGCACAGTGCTTTTTATCAGTTTGTTTCAATACTTCATTCATTCCAAACTCACTGCCTGGAAATCTATGTGAATCTGATGGCAATAACGCAAGCACACTGGATTCCGTTACTGGTATGACCGCCTCAGTTGTCGTAAGCGTAGGTGGCACTTCACTTGTAACTCCTGGAACCACAACGGTGGTGGATTCCATCAAAGGTGTTTCGGCAGTTTGTGTTTCTACGGATGGTGCTAATGTACTTGTGTCTGGAGCCACAGTTGCTGTCAAACTTTCCTGTGTTGGTGTAAGTATAGTAGAACCAGTTATTTCGCCAGTTGTTGGCGTTAATGTACTGGAACTCATTTTTTCTCCAGCTGCAGGTGTTGATGTACTAGAAGACATGCCAACGCCAGTTGCTGGCGTCAGCGTACTAGAAGACATGCCTACGCCAGTTGATGCTGTACTAGAAGATTGCACTATGCCAGTGGCGGGCGTTAGTGTACTAGAAGACATTCCCCCAGTTGTTGAAATTGGAAGAGTGGACGAAATACCTTCACCAGTTGTTACCGTAGAAGACATCCCTGGAGCTAATGTACTAGAAGACATCCCTGGAGTTAGTGTACTGGAAGACATCCCTGGAGCTAGAGTACTGGAAGACATCCCTGACTTTAGGGTACTAGATGACATCCCTGACGTTAGGGTACTAGAAGACATTCCTGACGTTAGGGTACTGGATGGCATCCCTGACGTTAGGGTACTGGATGGCATCCCTGACGTTAGGGTACTGGATGGCATCCCTGACGTTAGGGTACTGGATGGCATCCCTGACGTTAGGGTACTGGATGGCATCCCTGACGTTAGGGTACCAGAAGACATTCCTGACGTTAGGGTACTAGAAGACATCCCTGGAGCTAGTGTACTAGAAGACATTCCTGACTTTAGGGTACTAGAAGACATCCCTGACGTTAGGGTACTCGAAGACATCCCTGCAGCTAGTGTACTAGAAGACATTCCTGACTTTAGGGTACTAGAAGATAATCCACTAGTTGTTGATATTGGAACTGTGGAAGAAACCCCTTCGCCAGTTGTTGTCGATATTGTTTCTTTTGTAGACACCTCAGGAACACTCGTTGTAGATAATACAGTTTCTGTAGACAATAAAGAAACTGGCTCTACACTAGTCAGTTCCATCGTTGTCGATTCGGCAGAGTCATCATCATCTCCTCCATCATTCGTGTCCATTTCTTCAAGATCACCGAAGCCTCTTCCGAGTTTAATGAGCATTTTGGTTCTATTCTTAATTTTTTCTGGCATTTCAGGAACATTGCACAAACTGCCTCTACAAATGCACCGCTCCAACTTGCCCCTTCTTTCGCACCCCTCCCGTTCAAAGTTGTCGTAGAAACAGTCTTTTCTGACAATATCACCCACCTTGCCAACCAAGTTATACGAAAATTCACGCATTGTCCATAGTCCACACATTACATTGTCATACAGACAATCGACCGTCCTAAAAGGGTTCCTTTTACAGTCCCTTGGATCGGAACAGTAATAACATTGCACTAAAAATTGTAAAAAGAATTTTGTTAATTGAACTTGACAAATGTTTATTGAAATGCTAACAATTTTAGTTCAACAGTATTTTATGTTTAAAGTACAAAAAACCAAAGAAAAAACAGAGCTCAGTTTACTGAAAATGGACGAATCTGATGGGGCTATGTGCATTGCACTTTAAACGATGAACTTTAAACCGCCTCCGAAGATCTTTGAATATATAGAGGTTTCTTAGAAATTTTTAATATTCAAAGGATGATTTTGAATTTGAAAAAACCCTGATAACATAGTTTAGTGAGATTGTGACTGTGATCAATATCAGGATAATGTGAGAATTCATATTTGGAACGCTTCATTAGAAAAGAGTTAAAACGCATCTATAGGGCTAAGATCAAGTTCAACACAATTACGTAGTTTAAGTTGGAATGACTTAGCAGAAATAACGCAATGTTCAAAGAAATTTACGGCTAGTTTGAAGTTATACGTTCACGTTATATAACTTACTCGTTGCAGTCGCCGAAAACGCAAGAAAAATAAGCTGAGCCCCAATTAACAGCAAAGATTTCTGCGCTGTCCTATCAACTTCTGGTCCACTGGATTTCATGGCCCTGCTATTAAAGTGCAGCAGAAGCTGCTAATGCACGGCTAAATTAAAACGCAACTATTAGCGGCCACCAAACATTCTTCTATGTTATGTGCGTTATTTATTATCAAATGAAGATCTACTTTACTTCTTATTTTTTGTTCATCATATTTATGACTAAACTGCTTATTGTCATTTTACAGCTTGGAAAATTATCCCGAAAGACAATGGGATCTAAAAACGCGATTCGTGACAACTGCATAAATGCAAGTAAATGAATGGAGTTCATTCGTTAGTGTAAAATTAAGATGTCGTTATTTAATCAACAAAAAAGGGAAGGACTTCGTACGAGAACGAGTTAAGCTACTAGCAAAAGTAAAATCCTTATCGACTTTCCTAAGGATCAAAAGTCAATAGTTGCATCATGGCATGCATGGGTCGCGGTCTAAATTAGGAATGTTTGCGTTTAACCGTTTATTCCTCCAAGCAGCATAGTTGTAGGAAACATATTATGCTTTATATAAAGCATGACCGTATCAAAGTATAGTGGACAACAATTTTTGATTTGTGTCATTGCGTCTAGAGTTTTAAATTTAAAAGAGTCGTTATCATGTCTTAATTTTAGCAGATGGATGGAGACATAAATGCAATATATTTTCTTTGGGAGGGGTTCTTGCATACTCCAGCTACTGAACGGCAAAAACATATAATATGACGTGATCTTGGTTCTATAGAAACTGCTTGAGCTTTTTTCTTTGTGTGCTAAGAAATGCTGTTGAAACAAAGAACGCAAACGACGTTTCATTTCAAACACCGAGGAGACAAAGAATCTTATTGGTATTGCTTCAAGCAATTTGCTTGTAAAACTCTGCACAGCAACATAACGATACACTATATAGTAGAAAAGCTTGGAATGGGGTAAACCGGGTTACACTCATAAAAGACTCAGCTGTGCTTGCAGGAAGACTCCAAATAAAATTTCTTTAGAGTTTTCAAACTTGCAACTATAAAGAGTTTAATTAGCATCCTTTAATTCGGTTCCCAACAAACGTACAGTTTAATTAAGTATGCGTACATATATATACATACATAGGTACATCATTACAAAGAAACTATTCCTTGATTGAAAGGAAAAGTGAAAAGAATCTTTATCCTTCATCACTATTGCAAGAGCTACATGCTTTTTTGAATTGAAACATGAGTCCAAGAAAAAAGACAAGAAAACTTGATTGCCTGTTCTGTGGAAAATTATGTCCCAGTTATATGGCACTGGAACTGCACATAAATGTGCATACCACAGAACGTCCTCATATGTGTTCCAAATGTGGCAGTTGTTATGCGTCATCTTCTGCGTTGTGGGTTCACGAAACCTCGGTTCATCGGGGTCGCAAATACGTATGTGATATTTGTCAGAAAGAGTGCAACGCTTTGGCAAACCTTATCCAACATCGAAAAACCCATGGATCGGTTGCAGAGATAAAGCAACGACCCAAGACAACCATTATTCTTGACAAGTCAAATGCAAATGAGACAAAGACAACTGGAGCGAAACTAAGTAAAGTTGCTCATGAAAGTTGCAGTGAATCAACTGCAAAGCTAAATTCTGGACTTGCCACACTTGTAAAACATTTGACGTATGACATTTGTGGGAAAATGCGTCTTGCAACAAAGTTAGAAACGGATTCTTACAATTTGCATATTCATAGAAATGTTGGTGCTACAACAAGGAACTATAATGAGGTTAATCAGTGGTGTGATAAAATACAGGAATTTTGTGCTAGGGAACTTGCTTCTAGGTGGGACGCATCTTTCTTCCTACATATGAACAGATATGTTCCGGAAACGTAACTATAGTTTATAATTTAAAATGCGTAAAACCTATTTCGATACTCGTTTTGTTTTCCGTTGACTGATATTCAGCAATAAAAGATCTTTCGTTTTTAACTGCGATTGCCCGTGATGAAATACTTTAATATAATTCGCATATAATTGAGTAAATCTTATTGTTTAAGTGGATACTAAATAGAAACATGTCAATAATATATAAATTCATGCGCACCTGAATAAACGTATCAAGCAAAATAGCAATAGCAATACTTTCTTGACAAATTCAAAGTTCAATAAAAATACTCGATAGTTAATGCATTTAGAAAAAAGTTGTACAATTCAATTTATATTATTCATATTAATATTTAATCATCCCATCATATTCTATGTATTTCATGACATAAACATTCCAATGCATCTCCTCATTTTCAACTATACTTGCTTTCACCGAGATATCATGAAAAATTCTAAATTCCATCATTCAGTCTCTCTTCGTCGCATATCTATTCGGGATCGGCAGGTCCTCGGTTTTTGGCAATATATAGAATACCACATCCGTTTTATTGAGTATAGTTGGCGGGAGGTGCCTACTATTTTTATTACTTTATACTTTATTTTGTATTTTAGGCGATCTGTCATGCTCCAAACTGCTGCTACACTCCTTTTAGATTTTTGAGGATGAACTCCACTTCCACTCGTCGTGAGAAGTGTACCAGCACCACACCAGCAGTAGTAAAGGCTTGCATAATATTGCGAAGGACATATTGTCGCAGCAGCAGCAGGTGCATTTCTACATATCATGAGAAAAGAGTTGAATATTATGATGAGTTTTCACCAGAACATGAGATGATGATGGTGATCGTGATCATGATCTACTTGCAACTTGCTTGCGTGATGTTATTTTATCTGTCGGGTCTTGAATCTCGTTGTTGCATTGGGCAAGGTTGGGAACACGGACTATGGCAAATGGTAAATAGCGAGCAAGTTGCTTGGATTCGATCTCAAAAAGGGTAGCTGGAGTAATGGATCGATTAGAAAGCTTAGCAACATCTGATCCGATACTACTCAACGTTTTCCCTAGTAAGAGCTGCTCCTTCCTCGTTTTTTCTCCTTTACCTTGTTTACATCATCGACCATCAACACTCTTTTCCCTGCATTGATCCCATCTTCAAATTATTTTCCAATGCATCTCGTTCTTTTTTACAAAGTTGCTGACTAAATCTCTGAATCTCAATTAATCTAGTCAAGGTTTTTTGGTCAAACTGCAACTAATATGTACAAAGACCACGCGCATAATTAATCTGTCCACACACGCCACACGCACACAATAAAACATTGTGTTCGAGTAAAAAGAACACACAACATTGGCTCAGATTGGTGCTTTTTGACGGGTTCCCTGTGAGAAGATGGGACCTGGACAAAAAAGAAAGTCCAGGGCAGGGGTCTTGGCAAAAAAGCGTCCCCAATGTCTATTTTGTGGGAAGGTGCTTCAAAACTACTTCTCCCTAGAAATGCATATGAACAGTCACACAAGGGAACGGCCTTGGGAGTGCACTCATTGTGACGCTACCTTTATGTCATATAATGTGCTCATGGTCCACCGCAACAATATTCACTATGGACGCAAGTACAAGTGTAGTTTGTGCCACAAACTGTTCACTATTTCTGCGCATTTATACACGCACAGAAAAAAGGCTCATCCTCATGCAGAAAAAGGGTCAATTAGAGCCAAAATTCAAGGAGAACGTCACTCCAATCATAATAGGAGGGTATTGGGAAGTGGAAGAAAGGTCAAGTCAAAAGTACGCAAGGATCCTCCAAGTGAGGAGACTCCAGAGCTGGTTGCTACCACTGCCACAAATACGTCAACTTCAAGTAGTTTCACCACAGAGGAGGAGGAAGATGAGCGCAGAGTGGTGGAAATTGAGTCCAACCCTGGAACTCCTCTCATGACAGTTAATGTTTTAAGTAAAGACGCAGATGTGGTGTCCAAGCTGAAGCTTCCCGTGATAAAGATTCAGCGACTGCCGGACGGTGTATGGAAGCAGAAGATTGTAAACTCAAGTCAAAGTGAGACTGAAAACGATACAGTGATGCTGTTTGGTGCAGGAGACATGATCAATGAAGATGACCAGGAAACGGAACCCGACGACGATGGAGACGATTTTTCCTCGGAGGACCAAGTGTATGCAGAACTCAAAGTGTATCCCCCATTGCCCCTTTACCAATATCAGGCCACAGAACCAGAGCCATCCCCCTCGTCTTTGTTACCCCACCAAATCCCACCACTCCCTCCATTTAACATGGTGTTTCCTCCGTTTCCGTTCAAGCTTCATAATTACACGGTATCGCCAGACAATAGCTTAGGAGATTATTTTGGAGGAGCCGGAGCAACGCTGAATAGCTATAATAATCAGCAGTCTCAGCTTCAAAATATGCACCCTCAAAATTGCTGGGATACTAGTTTCTTTCTCCACTTGAACAGATACAAGCCAGAAGACACTTGTTATCATAGCAACCACAACAATAATAATAATAATCACTCAGACCCTCCCATTACAAAGAGCCAACCAGATAAAAGTTGCCAGACGGATGCTAAGAGTTCAATTCGATCTTCGCGCAGTTACCAGTATGTTTCCAAGTATTCTTTGAAGAAAAAGTTTGGAATGAAAAATTTAAAGGGCTCTAGGTCAGTAAAGAAGAGCTCGGGAAAGGCTAAAAAGAAAAAAAAGACATCCCCAAAGAAAGCAAACAGTATAGCAAATTGCGGTAAAAAAGTTCTGGCCATGAAGGCGGAGAAGGAGGAACTTATCGAGGAATCCGAAACGGGCGTGTTTACCTGTAAGGAGTGTGGTAAAGAGTTTCAAATCAAATGGAATCTGCTCACCCATCTCATGACACATACGGGGGAAAAGCCGTTTGGATGCTATTTTTGCAAAATGCGATTTAGACAAAAGGTATATTATAAATCTTGTTGCAAAATTGAATTTACCAAGTTTCTTAATATGAAAAGTTCTAACAGTTAGTCCCTAAATTGATTTTACAGGCACACATGATAAAACATATTGCATCAATACACCGCTTCCAAGACGACGAGAAGAAGCCTTCCACCGGGACCGGCGGCAAGGGCAAAGGCAAGGTTTGTGAAAAGGACGAATTCTCCTGTGGATTCTGTGGGCAAACTTATCAAATCAAACTAGGTCTCATCAAACATATCTCACAACTACATAGCGAAAAACTAATGGAATCCGTGTAATGCTGATAAAACTAAATAAATTTCTCGGTAATGTTGCTGTGCATCAGTTATACGGAAAATTTAGAAAAATGCGTTTTATTGTTTACGTCGCAGTTAAAGTTTTATTTATTTATTTGTTTATGTACTGCATAAGTAGCTCAGAAAGTCATGTCACGAGTTTTGCTGGGTATTGAATTTATTAACATGTTATTGCGTATCAACAAATTGCTCGGGTATGATCATCATCACTGAATTTCGCTCAAATATGTATACAAAGTAACCGATAAATCTAGAGACGCTGACTACAGAGATAGAGAACTTAAGATTTTTGTAAGATTATTAAGATTTCCTCTTTGATTGAGTTTCAGATTTATATTAGTAAAACGCATTTAGAGTACTAAACCCAATACGCAGTAAAACCCCTCCTCCTCGTTAATATGAATTTTGCTGCATATGACCCTGCTCAATTTTGACTTGAAATATACGTTTCTAAGAACTCAATAAATACAAATTGTGCAAAATATAATATAACTTGCGAAAATCTGAATCAACGAAAATTAACGAAATACTACCCAACGGTCGTGTATTTAGCAGCTTCTATGCACATTGACCCTGGTACTGGCTTCAATTACTGCCACATCTCTTTTCTATGAGTATACTAGTAAGTTTGAGACTAGTAGAATTGAGTCACGATAATGCAAAGATAAGAAAAAAAACTAACTTACGTATGGTTCGTGATTGAAATTCAAACATAGTCTTGGTCGTGTACTAAAACATCTCAAAATGTTAAGAGCTTATGGAAAACAAACGGATTTTATGAACGCCAAATTTTCCAATTAAACATTATGCAAATAGAATACGTTTTTCATTACACTAGCCTAATGATTAGTGGTTGATAGACTTTTCCTTTATTTTTTCTGTGATTTTCTTGAATCTCAGATGACTGTAGTGATCATGACAGCCTATTATTACCCATGTTACAACGTTACAAATACTAGAATCAATCAGGTAAAACTCGCGACATGACATGAACGTACTTTCGTAACATTTGTTTCAATCTATCGATGTACGTTTTTCGGGCAACTTTTGTGACATTTTTGTAGTGCCATACTATGATAGTAGTAATGAGTAGTATATTATATGAAAAAAGAAATAGACAAAATTCATGTTGCTCTCATCATTAAAGCGGTTTTACATAACGATGAATCTGGGTCCCTATATAGGCTATCGTTTTAATACCCAATAAAGTGTGCAATACAATTTTTGGTGAATTCGTAACTCTTGTTTAGTGTGAAAATTGTATTTGCAAGTTTTAAAACAGCATTTTAATGGATGTGATGTTACCAGTTAAGAATAACATGTCATAAAACTTATGGATATATTTTTTGATTCATGCCGTGTTGTTTGTCTATTGTCTCTTTTATTCATGTTATTGCTATAAGAAAGAATTACCAAGTAGAAACGTCGTTGGAGCATTTGTGTAAAGCTTCAAAGAGTTTGCGAATTTGCGACTCTATTGTTATCTAGTGCTGTTGAGTGGCACTCTCTGGCTGTTTACTGAATAAAAAAAGTTGATGATCAAATGAAGTAATTTCTTAAAGGAGAAAAGTAGAGTTGCTGAAATGGATTAAAACTGTATCAATGGCATGAAATCAAACACTTAATACCCAATTTTGACTAAACAATTGCTTTAATTTTTTTCACAAACGTAGCATACTGAAGCTCGGATAAGATTTCCAAAAACTAAAATTATAAAGTCCGAAGAACAAACAAATCACATAAAATGGAATATTGTAAATGTACGAACTTTAGATGTTATAATGTAAGTATGTATATAACACTGCATTTATTTTTGAATGAGCTATTATTTTAGATAGGCTTAATGTCGTTGTAGACTTTGGCAGGGCTGTTAGTTTATGAAGCTCATATTATTAGTTAAAGTGCCCCAAAATTTGAGCCACCCAGCTATAGACTAATTTCCCGGCTCCCTCTGCCAGAATAAAGTCAGCGTGCGTAAAGTACGGATAGTTCACTTCCCGATACTCAACCAAGTTTGGCAAATGTTTTGCAAGGGTTCTTGCGTCCATCGGACTTCCTATGACGTCACCAGCTCCCACCATAATAGCAACGGGCGCTTGTACGTTAGTCAAATTGTAGCGTGGCGGACTGTTGCTATGATACAAATCTCTGTTTTTCTCCGCCCCATAATCAAACTCGGTGAAATCATTGTATTTAATTTGTTGCATGATGTGAATTACATTGCGTAGGGTGGTGGGAACAGGCATGACGGAATTGGCAATGACCAATTTATCCTGAAAAATCAAACCTTCGTTAAACATATCGCTTCACAGAAAGTATCAGAATGTCCTGATAAAATATTAACCTGAGTAATTAATCCATTATCTTCTCCATATTGCATCTTGAAAAGTCCAAGGCACACTCCAAAAAAGTCAACAGTGGGACTACATACTACCGGCATTACATGATGGAGAAAGTTGGTAACGAAAGGTGGCATAATTGGCATTGATCCCAATATGCTTCTCAATCCCTCCAGGATATCTAGACCCAAAGGTGCCACAAAAGCGGCTAATCCGTTATAAAATCCGTCATAGAATACGAAAGCGGGTGCGAGAAAAACGGCCACCCCAACTTTCCTGTTGTACTCGGGACGCTTAGCGTTTAGCATAAGGAATGCGGCATTGGCCTGGGAAAATCCTACAAAGTTTACCCTTTCGTGTCGCGTTTGGAGTGATACATAGTCAATTATTGCGGCCAAGTCAAAGAGTCCCACTTCGTGAGAGGTGTAATCCCAAAACTGAGAGGAACCAGAGTTCAAGGCAATGTGGCGCAAGGAATATGGCGTTCCTCTCTGGTTAGCAAGCCACACGTCAAAACCCCTGTCTGCCAAGTAGAATGCAAGGGCGTCGTCGGTAGAAGCTTTCTCGGATGCCAATACCCACACAGAGGACGTTTGTCCAATGCCATGAAACAATATCACAGGAATACGATGGCCGTCAGAATCACTACTATTGCCATTTGAAGTTGAAGGTCCGTATGGAATACGGAATAGTTCCAAAACGTAACCGTCTTCGGTAGTAACCTCGTGAGTTTCTTGGCGGTATCCCTGTTTCATTATCAATTTAGCCTGGAGAATATTTGAATTAGATTAGAAAAGGAGAAGAACACAAATAATTAAATGTAAGTATACCGAAAAATTGTACGAACTGTGGTAGTTGGCATTTCTCCCTTGACAATTCCCCCAATAGCAATGACCCCTTGCGTTATCCCATCAATGATTCGAAGCGGAAGATCGAATATTGTATTGAGTATACCACGCCCCAACTGAGAGTCTAAATCACACTTGGCACCCGGCACTATAACCAGCAACAAAACAAGAGGTACTACAGTACTGAGAAGTACATGGTTCCTTTTTCCTACCAGTTTCATGATTTTGAGCTTATCCAACAGGAGAATCCAGTGATAAGCGGTAATACTCCATTCTCGATGTCTTGTTGTGAAATAAATTCAGTAAAATGTTTAAAACGCGAAATTCTGACGTGTCGAAGCTAATGAGTTAATGAGTCCGACATCCAGCATTGATTATTTAATTAAGGTTTTAGGATGATGAGAGCTAGTTAACCATTGGTTTCTCATAATGAAAACGGACTGATGTGAAACAAAAACAGCAATATTATTGATAATTGAAGAAAAATAATTGAAAATGATTGCTTTCACTACATGCAAGATTCAGATTTTTCAGAAAATTCAGAATTAGACCAGTGAATTGAATACACACCAGCCTTTGTACTTGAAGATTCGGAATGAAGTGAATCAGTATTCACTTACAAATTTAGAGCAGACATGCAATAAGGAAGTGTTCAGCACTTATCTTTCGATAATTGCAGACCCCTCAAGACACGTGTCGTATTTTACATTTTGACATTAATGAAGAGACAAGTGTATTGGAAAACAAGTTAATTGTTGCATATATGAACTGTGGTATTACCTTTTTTGCAGTAATTATAAAGTTGTATGTATTTTTTTAAAGTTATTAAAATGTTGGTGAATCTCAGATTAGAAAATGAGTCAGGTCAGTGGAAGTTATAGGTAATCATGGTCTGATGACGCTGAAGCATCTTGCATGAAAAGGAAAGCCATTTGAATCAGCTATGTGTCAGGTTTCGTGAAAAGTGGCTATTTTATGGGTATCATTAAAAGTATTTTAAACTTAAGAATCGCTTTATGTTGCTGGTATGCTGCATGTATCACTTGTATTTTCTTTCAATATGAAAATTGGCGTATTCAGTATTTTGTATTTAGTAAGATAAAAAATGGATTTCAATTCAATGGTTTTTCAGGAAATATTAGCCTTTGCTTTGCATGCCTAATGTTGAATGTTAAGTTTGCTTACAAAGCTTTATAACAGACACCCAGAAGAACGTGCATACATTTATTAATAAAATTGTGCCTATTAATTACTATTTATGAACATACTGTTGATTTATTCAGCGAACGGCCACAAACAATCCGATTCTCATGATTTTTTGCAGTATTCTTGTTTGTAATATTTTGAAAATTGCCTAATGTGCATGTTAGTAGGTTTCATGCAATGAAGCATAGCTCATCAAACCAATTAAAAAATCAAAAAATGTATGAAGCTATACAAGTTTCTGCATGTATTATTGCCTTTGGCAGATTATTTTATTAAAATATTGTCATAAGCTGAAAATCACGTACATATTCATATCAAATATAAATAGGTAATCGATAACGCATTAATTTGTACAATTAAAATTGACGCACCAACAAAAAGGTTTATGAAAAAGTGAAGTATGATAAGTATTTCAAATGCATCAAAATCATTTATCGTCAGGGTATACCCATCCTTGACCAGGAGCGGCTCCTGCGACAGGTAGCAACTGCTGAGACTGTCCAGAGTCTTTTGCAGCATTGTTACGAACATCTCCCAAAAACTCCTCCTCCCTTTCTACAGGTTGGGCTTGTTGTTGGGGTAACTGCGAGGACTGCTGGGGTTGTTGTTGATTGTAAGGCTCCCCGTTGACGTTTAAAACGGCTGGCTGATTTTTGTCAAGTGCGCTACCAGAATGCCCTGGTTGATAACCCTCCGGTCTATATGCACCATCATCAAACTTGGGAGGCGACTGATTTGGAGATTGAGGGTTTGGGCTAGGATTCCACTGATTATTTTGTGGATAGCTCTGAGAGGGCTGAGGTTGAGGTTGTTGCTGTTGCGGAGCAATTGGTTGCTGTGGAGAAGGACTCTGGTAAGCGGGTTGTTGTTGTTGTACGGGGGGCTGTGGCTGTGCTGATGAAGGGGAAGATGGGTAGCTTGAGGGATTGCTTACGGGAAGTTGCTGCTGAGGCGCAGGATTCTGGTAAGTGGATGGTTGTACGGGTTGCTGTGCAGCAGACGGATAGCCGGATGGATTTTGATACGATTGATAAGACTGAGGCTGACCGTACGGATTTCCGTAATTTTGCGAAGGGATCTCTTTTTGTTGTTGTTGCTGTTGCTGGGGATTGAACCAGGGATTGGCAAAACCCGGGAATCCACCGTAAAAGTTTGGAAAGGGATTTACTGGCTGTTGCTGCTGCTGACCTGATCGAAGAGGGCTCCCGTTGTTGTATGCTCCTTGTTGTGGCTGTTGTTGGGGAGACATGAGACCACCGAAGAAAGGCCAGCCTCCGTTATTGTTGCCATTGTTTTTATTATCAGATCCCCCGAGAATTGGAAACAAACCAGGAACAGAGCTTCCACCTGTCACCCAAAAAATTTTATTATTTATTAAATTTCAGTTGCAGTTTGCACATCCATAATGCATCGTTCAATAGAGTTTGCTCGGTAATATTTTGGCCATCCGCATGACCGGGAAAGTATTGACGAACATACAATCTTTGTTTCCAAAACTCTGCAATATAATATGCTTTTGAAATCGAAAATTTACCTGGAGTAGCTCCGAAATAATTTGGCTGATAAAATTGCGCTACGGTAACTGGAAACCTGCTTTGAAACAGAGTTATCACTATGAAACCAGCTATCACAAAAATTCGAGCCATGGCTGTCAATGTTTTCAGAACAGATTGTCACCGTCTTGTAATTTCGTAAATCTTAAAAAGAAGAAGTTGTCAATAATTAAAAATTTAAAACTTTTCTTTAAAATATAAATTTCGTTGCATGTGCACACAGCAAGTTCTTGTTCCTTTCAACTGAACTTTCGTTGAACTGAAACAGTTTGGTAGGTAGCATGCTATCTGTGTCTGTTCAGATTTAATTCTAGTCCCAGTCCCAACAAACAGTACCCTTAAGTATCTACATCATCATCTCATTGTAATACGTTTTGCTGAGTGCGCATTACATTAAGCTTCAGACCCTTTCAGCTTAAAATCTGTTTTTTCTTGGGGAAAATGTTGAATGTGAGCAATAGTTTTTGGAATAGTGAACGGGTCTTTCCGTGAATTTCTAAATATACATATATTATATACCCATGTCATATTTAAGCTTGAAAGCAGTACATGAAAGAAGTTTACTTGTGGTAAAAATAGCATACAATTCATTTACCCTAGAGGAAATTCCACAGCTTCTGAACTTTGCTGTTGAAAATTTTGTGGGATGACTAGGATCCTTTGTAGTAATCTAATAAATGGAAAACTGTATCCCTCTGACTCTCTGTGCTCCTTTATGGCTATACTAGCAGTTACATAGGTAGTCAATGATGTTTCTTTAACAAATGCATGCATCTTATGAAATCATGTAAAAACTTTTTAAAATGTTAGCTGATTGATTTATAATACTGCTGTTGCGGGTAATTGGAAGGTTGGTTGGATGACTAAATTTTGGAGTGGATTATCAATTAAAATCCATTTTTGTTATATATACCTAATTAAACTGGACGTTATATGGTTCATTGTGCTTTATATCCTATTGTTGCAATATATTGTATCATCATGATTCATTATGTCAGTCAACTCGTATGCAAGAATGGTATTTAAAAGGCTTACTAAAAATTGCCTGAAATATGCCTCAACAAAGACTACAATGAAAGAAATATTTTCATACAAAAAATTCAAGAATCCTCTACAATTTACAGTTTAAATTACCTAAAGCAGACTGAACGCTTATCTGATCACCGAATGTCAGAGATATGTTGTATGTAGCGCATCATATTTTATTAATATTATAAGCAATTTTAAAATAAACATATCACACGAAAAGTACTGACAGACACCTGTCTAATCTAAACTGATGTTTGTCCACTTGGCACCGGCATGGAGTGATTGTACCCATGTGGTCTCGGAAATATTGGAGTTCCGGCAATTTGATGCCACTCTATCTTCTCTAAACGGGCAATCCGTTTCCCAAATAAATCAGTACTAGATTCCGTTCCGTGATAAACCTGTAAAATCAATTGCATGATACATTATTAAGTAAAACTAGTGAATCATTTCATGAATTCGGTTCCTAAAAAATTACCATCCAAGTTTCAGTCCCATCTGGCGACACAGTAAAGGCTGCGTGTCCAGTCGTGTAAACATTTTCATCATCATTTCTGGAAAACACTGGCCCTGGAGCAGCTACCCAGTTAGATACCTCCAAGGGGTCTTTACCTTCCTCGATGCTCATCCAGCTAAGACTGTAGTTGGGGTCCCAAGTAGAACTTCCAGAGAAAATCAAGTAGCTGACATTTTTGTTGTAAATGAGAAATGGACCCTCGTTCACGCATCCGTCGTTACATTCCCAAGGTTCAGTGGGGCGGCGCAAGAGAACGTAGGGTTCGGTCGTGGTGGTGGCGTCAAGCATGGGGGCAATGAAAATGCCAAGACCAGGATCTGATCCCGCGGTCCAGACAAAATATTTCCGGTTGTTGTGCTTCATTATAGTACCGTCAATCCCACCTTGATACCAACCGTCGAGCAACCTACCAGAAGTGGATGGCAATGCCTTTTACATGTTTCATTTCATTTTAAAACTATAATTTCCCATTGACCGACTTACATTTTATGTGGTCCCCAATTTCCCATGGGATTGGAGGCGTTTTCAGCCTTAATGGCATACATTCTATGTCCATGGGTTTCATTTGCCATGGTGAAGTAAATGTAGAGTTCACCATCTACTTCATGCATTTCACTTGCCCAGAGGTCACGATGTCCTGGTGGAGTTTTAATGGCTACTTTGGTTTCGGCGTTGCGAAAGTTGGTCATCACAGGACTTTTGAAAATGGTCAGTTCGGTTTCGCTGTTCTCTGACAAAGTTAGGTAGTAGTTGTCTCCAACTTTAAGAATACATGGATCAGCAGAGTTGCGGTCAAAAATAGGATTATTAAACATTAAACGCTGTCCAGAAGCCAAACCGGCAAAAAGTAGCAAAGAAACTGCCGGTATTAACGCAATTTTTTTAGTTGCCATGATTACCAATTTTTACTATTCAGACAATGAAAGAAGAAGAAGATGCCAATAGCTCTGAATTCGGATGACTGATAATTAAATGTAGAAATCCCGGGATTGGAAATATATGTCATAATAGCACATGTGACTTATCAATGATTTACAAATGATATCTTAAGTGCAAAATTGTACACTAACGTGCAATATAATCTGCTTGACATGTTGACAGATCGATTTAATTGATGATATGACACAAATGTCACAATTTGTGAATCAAAATGATTTTTTCATACTTGCAATTTTTTGCATGGTTTATCACAAGTTACCTTCACAAGGTATATTGGTATATCCTATGTAGTTCAATAGACAAAATTCCTACAAACCAATTACAAAGTTTACAACAAAAAAATTTCAACCAAGCACTTTACAGTCGTATAGTGGGATAAATGCATCTTCATTATCAACGTGTCAGTCCAGCTTTTTAAAATTCTGCCCAAGTGAAGTGTTTGGTACAATAAATAAAACCTTGGAAATCATAACCATATTTATGATAAATAATAAATCCATCTTTATAGATTATACATTCAAAACGAAATTTGCTTCGTCTTGAAATATTTCAATAATAATATTTATTACTATTTTAAGTGGTGGTATCTGAAATTATGTACGTTTAATTTTATTTTGAAAACGGAGCTAGCATGATATTCTGCATATAACCTTTATTCTAATGTACTAATTCTGGAGTTTGTCAAAGGTGACTAAAAATCATTTCGTTCGGGTTTTACATCTCTTTTTCGAGCTCGGTCACAACAATCCGTTATCTTTTCTTTTCATCATTGTATGTTACATATTTTTCAAGTTACGAAGCGACAATTCCCAACTTTTCTTTAGAAATTTTAGGATTCAAATGCTAAGCAAAGTATTAAATGCACAAAGAACAAAAAACCTTTTCTTGTTTCATTTCGTATTTACCATATTCTCCCCTGCATGAGTTTTTCTTTCGTCATGTTAGACTTGCTATTATTAGTTTGCAAGAGAAGGATACTTGAGAAAACTGTTTTTGAGATACAACTACAACGGATGTCCGTCCATTTACGTAAAAAATGATGGTAGGGTCTGTCGGTGGAACAAATAGTTAAAATGATTGGAAATGAAAAGGAAAACATATACCTACGTCATTAACTAACCACCACCTCCTTGCCACCTTGACAACATCATAACACATCATCATAAATAATTTAAAGGGTTTTGTCTCAACCTACTTAATGATAGCATTGAATATAGTCAATAGTAAATGGAGGTTTGTCATAGACCAGTCAGATTTATGTCTCCATTCCCAAAGGTAATTAACCTCAAGCTAGCAAAGTAAATGAGTAACACTGACAGATTTGTCACTCTGATGCACCATGTACATGCAGATATGTAATTACGAATGGTTGAATTTTATTAAATATTATAATGTCTTAGGTATTAGCGTATTTTATTAGTTTATTCACTGACAAATTATCTTCATAGGCAATGTGGTAAGGATAAGGATGGATGCTCTTCTTGAATTCAATCGATTAAATTATCATCTCACGATCCTCAAATAAAAAAGCTAATGCTGCATAAAAGAAAACAACCCGGTGTTTCAAAAAGTTTTAAAAGCAGATAATATGGTGTCCATATTATGGACAGACAATGCAAACAAGCAATCATTTATTTGTAGGGTGCAAGCTCTCTACTTATTGATCCACTACACCAAAACTATTCTCACAGTCCAAATATCTTTGGTGTGCACAACAAAACGCACCAATAGAAAGTTTTCCTGAGGTGCAGACGGCATACCAGGCAGTATTATGAGTATTGCAAATGATATATAGTTCTCTCATGCACAATTCAAATTCAAACCTCATCAACACATTTGGTTACTCCTGTTCCTGCACTGTGTGGCTTGCAGGTGACTTGCAAACAATAATTTAAACAAGTCCTTAAAAGTCAGGCTGCAAGACTATCACAAGACATTATACATATTAGTATGACGGTGTATCAGTAGCATGAAGCAACATTTTAGCATAATAAAATGTTTATTGCATTTCGGAACATAATATATTTATAATGTATTGGAAATCGGAATAATGAAGCTCTGTGGGTAACGTGTACTAAAGTACTGTTACTGACATAAAGAGAACGTGACACTAAGCAAACAAAGCTTCCAGAAAATTTTCAGTCAATTGACCAATTTGGTTTCCTGTGTCAGCAAGCTATACAAAAATGGTAAAGTACAGATACGCAGACAGTGTACAGGTCCAGGTAACTGGTCCCCGGTCCCTGCTCCCAAATGGCCCAGTCACGCATAATGGAAGACTTGGAATGACATGGCTGCATTTTCTCACCACAAACTGTGGACTGAGGGTAACTAACTAACAATGCTAATTCCATTACAGGGTAATAGAAATTACAAAGTGTATTTTCCAGTTCAGTTAATTCAACCGGAAATTGGTTTTTAGCTGGATACTGACAGTGAGGTTTACATTTGCACATCAACATTTAGCACATTATCCCCAGAATCTGGGTGGACTGCAGATTTGAATGATACAGTAAGATTTTGCGTTTATTTCACATAATGAAAGATTTCGCAAGCTAGACAGTTTCTTTACTAAATTTATAATTACACAGATGAAGGGGTTCATTGAGAAATTTAGTCGCAAGCGATCCAAGTACTGTGTGCGCCTTCATACGGGCACTGAGCCTGATGCAGCCCCAAAGACTCCTACCACTCCCGGAACTACTCCAGCTCCAGTGGCTCCAACTCCGCCACCACAACCGACTACCACTAATGCATGGATTCCAAACATTCTTCGGAAACCAACACCCACCACTACAGCTCCTGTTCGCAAATTTGCTAGCATCATCCCATTAAAACCTTCTGAAGTATCCCCAACGAATTCTGGTTCAAATTCTCAAAATGCTGTGCGAAGCCCACCTACAATTTTTGAGCGACCTACGCCTCAGATTGTTATCCCGACGAGGGGTTCACAAGTGGTTACACCTATTCAGCCTGTGCGTCCCCAACAACAGAATCAATCAGTGCAAAGAAACCTGTCCGCACCTAATGGTCGTAATAGTCGTGGCAGAAATGAAACCATACAAAGAGCTCAGAAAAGACCAGTGGCTCCTCCAAAGCCAACATCTCAGAATATTCCAGAAACGTCCCTGATTGTTGGGCAACCACGGGCGGTTCCAAATCTCAATGCTGCTGGCAGAAGGCAACAGCAAGCTGCTCAACAAGACCCGAGTCCGCCAAAACTTAGGCGCTTTGATGACATAGAACCATCATCGGGTGCAAACGCCGGAGGTAATGTCGAATCACCTAGGGCTAATGGCAGCAACAGCCAAAGTCAGCCGAGACCTGGCACCAGCACTGCTGTGCCAAGTGCGGCTGTGTCACCCAGAAAGAATCGTCATAACCCTGGCATGCACCAGTTTGAGGAGGACAGCTTTCCAAGAATTATGACTGTGATGGGAGGAGCTTTGAAAATTGAACCAGTAGATTTTCAACCGGCAGACGAAGAGACTGAAGATGACGAGGCAAATGTCAATATAGGGTTCCAAACAGAAGAAGAAATATTTAATTGTTTGGGAATCGAGGTTGATGGTGACGAGGACGACGATGAAGATGATGAGGGAGATGTAGCAAGTATGTGTACAGCCGCTGATGTACAGGAGCGTGAACTACGAAATTCGGGCATTAACGTTAGGGATATAAAAAGTCAAATAGACAACAGACTGGATAGATTCGATAATTCTATGGTAAGCTACCCACGAACACAAAGGTTCAAAATCGTTTTTAGCTTCTCATGCTGTTTTCTGGATAAATTACTATTTAAAAAATAATATTTTTATAATTTCAGCTTATCCGTATTCAAAACGAGATACGAAAATTAAAAAGGACAAGTCTATGGGATAGAAACGTTAAAAGATCGCCACTTGCTTGTTATCTTCTTACAGAAATTTTCAAGGATTGAAGTATAATCGAAGTGGAACTTGATTGCTCAAAATTGATTGATAACCATTTGATAACCATTGCAGCTTGAGATATCTATAGCTAAGCTAAAATAATTTATAGACATCGAAAATATCACGTCACAACAATATTGAATTCTTTTGGTACTTTATCTGTTTCGACTAAAAGTTGGCTTGCAGGAATATTGTTTTTTACACGAAAATACCTAAGTAATAACTAGGCTAGGATATAGTTAGACGTTTTCTTATATTGTGTGTATTGTTGTTATTGTTTTATGTAAACGATTTGTTAAACACAATAATAAATAACTACAATGTTGCAGAAAAATGTATTTCATATGTCAAATGACTTGTTTACATAACGCTGAACCCACCATCGACAAACAAACTATCTCCATGAATCATTGCTACTTGTTCGGAAGCCAGAAGAAATATGATTGTGTTAACCACGTCGCTTATTTCCACCACCCGGCCAAGTGGGGTTCGGCTTACAAGCTTATCTTTTAGCTGCGCACCCACTGTCCCAACCCAAGCGCTGGATAGATCGGTTCCCATGACAATGTTGGGATTTACGCTGTTCACTCGAATGTTATGTGGACCTACACCAATTGAGACACAAAAATAATTATGCTGTGGTTTAATTTGCCACAAGAGGGTGTGTATAGTTTTATTCCAGGTTCAGCACCTAATTCCAAGGCCATTCCTTTTGTGAGCATGTCAACAGCCGCTTTGCTGACACAGTAGGGCATGCTTACCCTGGTTGGAAACCGACTTGCTAATGAGCTCATGTTCACTATGGAGCACATCACCGTTTCCTTGCCATCATTTGCTTGCTTTTCATTGTATTGAATAACACGCTTTGCGACAACTTGGGACACGTTAACAATCGCACGGGTGTTTACTGCCAGCACCCTGTTCCAACAATCTCATGATTAATTTTAAATGTGTTGCAATTTTAAAGCAGAAAAGGAAAGTTTAATGACTTACTGGTCAAGTGCTTCCTCCGTACAGTTGAGTATATTGGCTGGAGCACCAATACCCGCATTATTTACCAGCCCATGCACTACCTCCGGTAAAGTTTTCTCCAGCTCTCTTCTTGTTCCTTCCCAATCGCTTAGATCGCAACATATTGGTACAATTCCCGAACATTCGCTTTGTAATTTAGCTAATTTATCGCGGTCCCTATCTACCACATAAACTTTATTGAAGGGACATAACGCTTGGGTAAGGGCCTTTCCAATGCCATTTGCCCCACCTGTTATCAGGATATTTTTATTTTTTACTTCAATCGTAGCCATTGTTCCCTATTCCCTTCAAAAAGCACTGCTAAACCTGAGTGTGCTTCGAGGACTGACTCCATTTCGCTCTGATTTCTGATAAGTGTTTATCTGCTTGGCAGATAAAAAGTACAAGCAGGTAGATAGGAGACATCCGCAATTGGTATGCATTTCAATCTGGGATTTCCAACTAACTACATAGCGTGATCCATAATTTAATGCATATAAATTGTGTGAGAGAAATCAATAGAGCAGTATAGTTCAGATTTAATAAAACTCTCGATTTTGCCTGTATTTACATTATGTCAATTAAACTAAAAACATAATTTTTTCATCTGGTCTCGCGACGCTGTAGTGGCGCTTTACTGCTTTTCCGTTCCACAGGTTGCCGCTTTTGTCCACTATTTGTAGCTGCCATACTTCCCAGTAGAACTGTATTATTGTCTTCTTTGGGTGGTGTCAATGTCAAATTGGGACCTTGTCCATTTGTAGATGACGAAGCTGTATTACTGCCTCGGCTCTGTAAAATCATGGATTGCGACCGTTTTATCGGCTGAGGCTTATCAATATAGGCCCACGGTTTGAAAGCACGATTTAAAGTATTTGGTAACGGGTCGTAATGTTGTTCTGGAAGATGCCTTCTTGAGGGCTTTTCTGATGAGCTGCCGGTAGTGCTTTGGGATTCTGGCAACTCATTTGGAGGGTTTTTGTTGCTGCTGTTAGCATCAGAAGAAGGGGGCAATGATGAGTTGTCTGATTGCATAGGTGGCTTTCTAGGTTTAGGATTCGGAGGTGGTCTTACTTTGTTTGGCAACGCTGTGGCTGGTGGTGCAGATGGTCTGTTGGCTGTAGCAGGCAACATTGGTGGAGGATCCGCACTTGACCGCGGTGAATACTGTGTTGCTGATTCCGTGGTCTTTGGTTTAGGAGGAGGCATTAGTTGTTGATTTGGTGGAGGCGTATCACTAGTTCGTGGGGATCTTTGGGTAGTTGTGTCTGTATTTTTGCCAGCAGGCTTTTCATCTGAGAAACTGACTCGGCGTGGTTGAGGAGTATCGCTGTTTCGAGGCGAGGATTGTGTAGTGGCGTCATTTTTCTTTTGCTGGTCAGGAGGGTCATAGGACCTGCGGAACTTTTCCTTCCGCCCACGCCAGTTGTATGGGTTTCCACTGCCGTCTAAGTCATCTTGTCCACCTGTTTCAGGCTGACCCTTGCCCGAACCTGGAGATGATGCGCTGTTTGGTGACTTGGTATCTTTCCCAGTACCTGGAGCTTGCTCACCTCCGGGTCCACCGCCACCGGGTGGAATACCTCCCCCTAAATTCAATGCTACCGCTCCGACACCAGAAGAAGGTCCTTTTCCTGCAGCACCTCCAGGTGGTGTCCCCGTACCTCCAGTACCTGGTGAATTTGCCACTCCTCCAGGTCCTCCAGGAGGCGTTCCTGTTACTCCAGTACCCTGCACAGCGGGTGGTGGTGCATTGCTGTTACGGGGTGGTGTTTGTGCAGCTGTGTTTGGAAGACCTCTGGTGCCAGGACCTGAGGTAGGTCCTGTACCTCCTGTATTAGCATTAGGTGCAGACCCAGTGCCCCCAGGTGGCATGCCGCCGGACTGTCCAGGCCCAGTCAAAACTCCTGGAGAAGCACCAATACCTTCCGGACCAAGTGGTTGACCCATGCTTCCTGAACCTGGTCGTTGACCCATACCTCCTGAACCTGCTGATGGGCCCATGCCTCCCGGACCTGGTGGGTTGCCCATTCCTCCGGAACCTGGTGGAGTACCCATGCCTCCTGAGCCTGGTGGTGGGCCCATGCCTCCCGGACCTGGTGGGTTGCCCATTCTCCCAGAACCTTGTGGCAAGCCCATGCCTCCTGAGCCTGGTGGCGTACCCATGCCAACAGAACCTGGTGGTGGGCCCATGCCTCCAGAACCTGGTGGAGTACCCATGCTTCCTAAACCTGGTGGTGGTCCCATGCCTCCAGAACCTGGTGGTGGTCCCATGCCTCCAGAACCTCGTGGTGAGCCCATGCCTCCGGAAACTGGTGGTGGGCCCATGCCTCCTGAACCTTGAGGTATTCCACCAGGACCTTGGAAAGCACCAGTGCCCCCAATACTGGTCGAAGTTCGTTGATTTGCAAAACCTGGAGAAATTCCTTTCGACATTTCCATAAGACTGGGTCCTGTCTGGGTTTCAACAGATGTCGTCTTTGGAGCATTTCCTACATTAGGAAATCCCTGGCTGTTGCGCCCCGGACCTTGGGCACCGTTAGTTGGAAAATTCCCTGAGCCATAAACACCAGTAGGCAATGGTGCTTGACTACTTCTACCCATAGGATTATGCATTTGATCTGTAAATGTCGGACTCTTTGATTAACTTTTCTTGAATCTAGAACTGGTAAAGCGTGACTACTTCTTGGATAACATTGTGTACCAGTTTCATTACCCTTTCCATAAGAACCAATTTGGGAGTCTGCCGGTGTGGACGTTGAATGATTTGGATCGGGTGAAAGCTGTTGCATGTTACTGCTGTTTCGAGGCATCGAAAGTGCCATAGCAGTTGGTTGTGAATGCTCAGGAGAAGACGCATAATGAGGAAAACCTCTAGCCTTTGAAGGGTCAGCGAGAGGTGATAGCGTTATGCTATTCCTGGGCGATGTCTGAGTAAAAGCGTCAGGAAGGGAGTTGGCTCGGTCCCTTGGAGTAGTCTTCTTTCCATATCTTTCCAAAGAAGGTGGCTGGCTTTCAAAATTTGGAAGAAGAGGGTTTGTTCTATTATTGTTATCTATTGATCCTGTTTGTGTAGCAATTTCAGCTTGTCCCAGTGTTCTTGGCTGACTACTTGAGCCTCGGAAAGGAATTTGATTTCCATTACCTCCTATGTGTGGCGGATAACCCCCAGAAGGAACTTGATTTCCAGTACCCTCCAGATGAGGCTGGTAGCCTCCAGGAGGAAACTGACTCCCGTTATTGGGTCCCAGTTGGGTTTGATAACTACCAGGAATCTGATTTCCATTAACACTCCCTCTATTGGGTGGATTTCCCCCAGGAGGAATCTGATTCCCACTACTTCCGTATGGATATTGAACAGTACTTCCACGTGGGAACTGTTCAGCATTTTGGCTTGCGCGTGGCCTAGCACCTTGGCCTGTCGATATTTCCAAAAGACTAGGTCCAGTCTGGGTTTGTATAGATGGTGCATTCGGAGCATTTCCTCCAAATCCTGTGCGGCGCCTGCTATTTGGAAAATTCTCCAAGCCATAAGCGCCTGTAGGCGGTGCTTGACTATTTCTTCCCATAGGGCTGTGTATTGGATCGGATAGAGTTGGTCTCTTTGGAGAAATCGCGGGAGCAACCTGGTCCCCAGCAATACCATTGGGTTGATAGCTACTAAAAGGAGCCTGATTCCCATTATTGCTGCCAATATAGGGTGGATAACCTCCAGGACGAGCTTGACTATCATTTCCCCCCATGTGAGGCTGATAGCTACCAGAAGGAAGTTGATTTCCATAAATACTCCCCCTTTGAGGTGGTTGACCACCAGGAGAAAGGTTGCCATAATCTCCTGTGCCTGCATATGGAAATGGACCAGTACTTCCACGTGGGAAATGTCCAGCATTTAAACTTGCACGTGGTTGAGTACCCTGGCCAGTTGACATTTCTAAAAGACTAGGTCCTGTCTGAGTTTGTATAGATGGTGCATTTGGAGCATTTCCTCCAAATCCTGTGCTGCGCCTGCTGTTAGGAAAATTCTCCGAGCCGTAAGTGCCTGTAGGTGGTGCTTGACTACTTCTTCCCATAGGGCTGTGTATTGGATCGGATAGAGTCGGTCTCCTAGTAAAATCTCCAGAAACAACATGATTCCCATTATTGCCACCCATTGGTGATGGATAGCCTCCAGGTGGAACTTGACTCGCATTGCCCCCTATTTGAGGTTGATAAGCTCCAGGAGGAAACTGATCCCCGTAACTTCCTGTGCCTGCGTAAGGATATTGACCAGTATTCCTTCGTTGTCCAGGATTAAGTCCTGGCTGACCACCCTGACCAGGAATCGGGATTGAACCAGGAACAAAATCGTTAGGATTGAAAGCATTTGGCTCATAGAGTCCGGCATTTAAACTACTTCCATTTTGCCTTCTACCATTCTGGTCAGCTCCTAAACCTTTGTTATTTTGTGGTGCATTTACATTACTCCTTCTCCCACTCATCGGATCACTGCTACTATTTTGTGTTGAACTCTTTCCGTCTGAGGGACTTTGACTTTTGCGGTTTCCACTGGCATTACCCAAGCCCTGAGAAGTTTGCCTATCCAACCCTCCAAATATCCTACTCTTAGAACTGGTCATTCTTAAATTGCCGTCCTTTGGACCACCAACTGCACCCTGCTGACTAGATGAACCTGGCATGCCTTGTTGATTGCCTGATCCCTTTATAGGTGAAGCACCCGTATTAGGATTACTTTTACGAGACTGACCACCACCAGCAGGAGCTCCTGTTTTTGTCTGACTACCTAAACCTGACGGACCACTGTTGGGTCCACCATCGTTTGGGAAGTGCACTCGATGAACGTTTTCCTGACCTCCATGTGGTTGTTTTCCATCGACTTGAGCCAATATTCCATGCCCCGGTTTTGCTCCCTGTGTTGTATGCGCTGGTCCATTTTTATGAAATTGTTCCGTGGCATGCTCCTGAGCTCTTTGTCGCTGGTCCCGCATATATTCTTCCAAATCTCCATGCGTCTCCTCCATCACTGGGGGTAAAACTGGCACTCCATTTATCATTCCGTGATAAATCCTCTTTATTCCTGACTTTCTTCCAGCCCAATGATAGTCAGGCAGTTCCCTGGAATCATCATCATCTTCAACGTTTTCATTATTTGAGTCAGGGATTCCGCTTCGTCCTGCAGTACCTCCAGGACCAGTGCCTGCTTTACCTTTGTTATTTCCATTCAATGGTTTATTCAATCTATTACGATTACTTTCCAGGCCTTCTCCATGTTTTGAGTCTCCTGTTCCCCGTCCATCGCCTCCTATTCCAGCTCTCTTTCCACTTTCCTTACAGACACTCTCTACCACTTTCCGGTAGTCGTCCGACACTTCTCCTTCAACAGTCCCATTTTCTCCCACGTAATTTTCACAACATGCTGGTGGATTTATATGCACCAACGGATTATTTATTCCTGCTAAGCTTAGCCAAGAAGCTGGAATTGGGGCAAACAGAGCCGCATCTCTTTCTGGACTTCTTCTGCTATGGAACCCAGTGTTTTGATAAATGTAGTCATCATAATACGTGCCCCCAACAAGATGTCGATACTCTTGTCCGATTCCACGTGAGCCTATATTAATGGGAGTAAACTCGATTCGAATGTTATCATCGTGTGCTGACGCAAACTTTTCAGCCCCACTTGAAGATGAAGACAAGCTTCTTTGATGGTTTCCAACTAAGGTCACGTTTCTTTGGGTAAGCACATAATTTCCATTTGTCAGCGATCTCGAACCAGGATAATATCTTTAGAAATACACCAATATAACCTTTTCATGATTTCATGATATTAAACCATATTCGATCCAGATGAGAGAAAGTAGACAAAATTAGCAAGTACGTGGAAGTGGAATTAGGGTAGTCCACAAAGTAGAGTCCAAATTGTCCATTTCCCATGCTTAATCATGGTTATTGATGCGGGACTATGGTCATGTTTAAGAAGGCCGATATAGACGAAATGGCCTGTCAATTCACAGCCGTAACCTGTCCTATCTTCTCTCCGCTTTCGGGATAAAACAACTTAAGAATTACTATGAATTTTGAAAATTGGAACAAAATAAAATTTTAAAATTGTTGTAAATATTTAAATAATATTATGCTTTTATACAAATATTGTATTCATTTTTACAATTTTGTAGATTTTTTATTCGGTTTTACTTATTTGACTTTTGTCATGACGTTCCTATTTCCTTATTATAATGATGTCAAAAGTAAAAACATTTGCTACCTACACCGATTCGTTTGAACGTTTTACATTTAGCTTATTACATGAAATTAAAATACAACTGACTTGGTATGCTACAGTCCCATATGATGATGCAACTATTTGCTGGACAGCACTTTTTGCCTTATTACAGGTAAGTTGGCATGTTGTTTTTATAAAAAAAGTCATTAAAATATACTGGGCTCATCAATTACTAAGTGTCTGAAGTCAAGTATCAATCAATTAGAGTACAGTTAGTATCAATTAGTATTATATAATGCACCTTATGTTATGACGTTAACAGTATTAACGTAGCATAATTTTTACAACATTTGTGTTTGGAATGACAATGACATGCTGCATGTTGACTGCATTGACGTTAACTACATCGAACACAATGGGTTAGGTTCATTCCTTTCCCGGACTACATTTGAACCGACAACTTTTATGATGGATACATCTTGTATTGTAACTTCAGATTAAGATTTTTCGTTTTCTCTTGAATGGGTCTTGCTAGATTATTTGTGCTAGAAAATTTGTGTAAAATTCAATTGAAAATACAACAGAATGAAAATAGTGGTGCAAATAAAAATAAAAAGCAAAATTGATGTGTTTTCCACCGAGATCGAGCCATGATCTTCAAATGTTTGATGAATTCATGGATCAAGTACTTCTCTTACCTTCATGATATAACATAACATTGTCATATTTATCGTTACATCATTATTTCATACTTTAATGTTAAAGCCTGATAAAGAAAAGCCGTGATGTACGCCAATATGAAGTTCATAGCTGAGTGCTTGCTGTATGCTTACGGTTATTGATTTTTAGCACATTTGCCTAATTGGGTATAATGTGATGTGAGGCAAATATTGCTTGTCCTATTTGTCTGGAAGATAAAAAATATATAATTGATGCTAAGTTTAAGAAAGTTCTAATGAACATGCATTCTTACTTATAATCAGGATCATGATCGTATATTGTACACATTCGCCCTCGGACAGACGGATGTACAAACAGATACCATGAAAAACACGATATTACAGTTACGTAATAACCGAGATAAGCTCGTGTTACTAACGTGTATGCTTTTTTACTATTTCGAGTTACCTATATAAATGCCGCATAGATTCGAGAACCACATCTTTACTTCTTCATTGTAGTTCAAGTTCAACCTACCTACTCAATCGCTTTAAACCAAATTTTTTAAAACTTTAACAATGGCAAGCTCAGGACCTTTGCGTTGGGGTATTTTGGGAGCAGGTCAGATCAGCCACGATTGGGCTGTTGCTGTTTCAACGCTACCAAAGAACGAACACAAAATTGTGGCAGTGGCTGCCAGGAATGTGGAAAACGCCAAGGAATTTGCCAAGAAGCACGACATTCCTAATGTGCACAAAACCTACGAGGACTTGGCAAAAGATCCCCAAATTGGTAAGCATCTATTCAAAATGCAACTATTACAAATTTTGTCAATTTCAAATTGCAATTTACAAATCATGTTGTTGTAGATGTTGTGTACATTGGCATAATTCATCCCGAGCATCTTCGCATCGGGAAAATGGTGCTGGACCATGGTAAACACATTCTCTGTGAAAAGCCTCTGTGCATGAATGTTCGCGAGACAAAGGAACTCGTAGAATATGCCCGTAAAAAGAAATTGTTTCTTATGGAAGGTAAATGTTATGCATAACTGAAATAATTTTACCAGCTATTGACTAATCAATCAATCAATCATTTTCCCCTTTCGATTTTTCAAATAAACAGCCATTTGGAGTCGCTTCTTTCCTGCATACAAACGACTCAGCGAAGAAATAGCAAAGGGTACTATTGGTGACGTGATTCAAGTGAGAGCAGATATGGGTTTGCAGTTTCCTGCTGACAACTGGCGCAGATCTAAAGATGTCGGAGGAGGCACCGTGCTTGACATGGGAACCTACACTTGCCAATTTTCTACGCTCTGCTTTAAGGGCCTCCGACCAGAGAAAATCATTGCTGGTGGGCACTTGAATAGTACTGGTGCAGATGACAGTTCCAGTGCAACATTAATTTATCCCGGGGGAAAAACGGCGACATTGATCACTCATAGCGCGACAAACTTACCATGTGAGGCACTGGTTGCAGGAACCAAAGGTAGCATGAAGCTACTTTTTCCTTTCTGGGCGGCAACAAAATTGGAAATGCCCGATGGAAAGGTACTTGAGTTTCCAGTGCCCAGCACAGACAAAGAATTCAACTTTTGGAACAGTACAGGCTTATCATATCAGTGTGAGGAAGTGAAGCGATGCATTGCGCAAGGTAATTGATTAAACTCATTCAACATAGTTGTCTTAGTAATTTAAAACCATTAACAAATGTCATACCTATCTTTAAAGGTTTGCTGGAAAGTCCTCATATGTCTCATGATGAAACCATTTTGCTCGCCGAAATAAGGGAATCTATCCGAAAGCAAATTGGAGTAGTCTACCCACAAGATTAGTATGGCATAAAACTACTAATTATTGTGTGAAGTAAGAAAATGTTAAATTATAATGGTGGAATAAAAAGAACCTAAAATAACCAAACTATTAAAAATAAAATAATATAAGGCATGTTTAATCCTGAAGTGGAAATTTTCAAAGTGTATTTTAAGTCATCGTAAATAGAATTTAAAATTTCATCATTCGTTTTCGGTTTCTCATAGTCATACTATCATGCAGATTGCGAACAAATAATTATATATAGGGGAGAGCAGTAGGCGCCATTTCATAATATTCTTTTTGTAAGCTCAAACTTGTTTTCGTACTATCCGTACTGGGTTTTGGAAAACAAGTAATTATGACCAATCTGTCGGGAGAAAAGAGAAGTGAACACTATGCCTAAAATGTGAGTTTGAGTATATTATAGGAAATTAAATTGACAACTGATTGATTGACAGGTGAATCATGTGAAGCTACAGGAGCGAATAATGTTGAAAACTCGCAAACATTTTCCCACATTTTCTTAGTCCTCCAATTTTCAACCTGTCTATCATTTTAATATTGGATAAACAGCAAAAATACACATATTGTGAAGTTCGTTACTGTTTACAGAAATAGCTAACCTACAATCTAGGTAGCAGTATTTGCGAGACCATAATATCCATCTTACTAACTGCAACAAGAACTGAAAAAGAGATAAAAACTCAGAAAACTGTACTATTACTTGTTGCATTAGTGTTTGCATTGTGATTCTCTTTCTTCATTGTGCAAGTTGTGAATATTATGTACCGGAAAACATTGAAATAATTCTATAAACCATATTTCCAAACAAACCGGGAACGGCGGAAGTACAAATAGACATGGTAGAATAATATCCTGGGCACTTGATAGTGCAGAAAATTATACTTAAACAATACTGAGATGATGGGGGCGATCGATAGAATGGACAAGTATTTTTATTTTTTATGAATCGGACGCGCATCCTTCATTTAGTTGCAAAGCTCGTTTGTGTCAATCACAGTCAAGCAAATTAGGAAATGAAAATGCGCCAGATGGTCCAAAAGTGATGGTGCCTATTTATCCTGAAAAGATTTCCATGACATTTGGAACAAGTTTCTATAGTAGTAGATCAAGCAAATGAATAATATCTGTAAAAACAGTAGATAAGACCATAGGATACATTTTTGTAGAAACAAAGAATTTGGATGTTATTACGAGCCTCCTTTTCCGAAGCATTTACAACCGTTTAAATTGTAGCATTTGAAATCCTGCTTGTCTATAAGGTAGACGCTGGTTTGACAAGTACAAGGTTTATATCACCTATATGACATGACGAATGTTTGCATTCTCTCCTTTTAATGTTTCTGAGAAATTGTGGATTTTGAACAAAACAAAAACAACCCAACGAGACTAAATTATGTACGAGTTTACACTGGAAAGTATGTAATTAAACCAAATGGTGGGTACATATTTACTAGCAAGCGATGGCTTTACTTAATCCAATCAATAGTTTTATGTAAGTAATTACAACCAATATCCTTTAGTTGAAACATTGTATATTGTATGGAAACATGGAAAGCATCAAATAAAAGCATTACGTTGCTCATAACAAGCGTGAAAAAGCAAACCTATGCCATATTTTCCGAAACCATCTAGTATGTATTTTTTTAAATTTTCGGCAAGGCACTTGCAAGGTTTGGAAACGTCATAAAAGTATATTTTACTGACAGAAAAGTTCATTCCAGTCCAGTGAGTCCAGTATTTCTGTTAATTTTGTGTGTACACGGACGAGTTTCAAAGTACCAAACATAATTACGAATACGAATAGTTTTTCTTTGTCTAGTCTGCTGTCTGTCCTGCCGTTTCATCTTTTCGAGGAATTCATTCTCCACTATTTCTCTCTGCTTTGTGCGTACATGCTGCCACTGAGTTCCACTTTGTCACATTAACGTTGACAAGGCTTCAGAGACTCGGACCGTTGAACTGTTGATATAAAGTTAGTTAGTGGGATCATGGGCTAAACGCATCGACAAGAGAGAAAGAAATATAAAACCAATACTCATATTATCACTTGCAAGGCAGGTGTGTAGGAAAATCTTCATCAGGAATCATCATCATTATCATCGTCCACATGAAAGGGTTTATGCAAACCGTCGTGTTCATGTAATATATGTATGTGTAGCAAAACGAGCAAACAAACTGAGCTGAATGGTTATTTGAGATTAAATTGAAGTTCATAGTAAGCTGAACGGGAGGATGGGATGAAGGAAGACATAAATATGTAATATTAGGATGTGGGGTTTGGTTTACATTTCTTTTTTGATAATGATAATATTATGGTCTTGGTTTTGCGCGTTGCCTCTGTATGGCTTTATATATGTTGTTATTATGTAAACCTTTTGCAGTTTGTGTGGTGTGTGTGACGCAGCTAAAGGATATTACGTGCCTATCGGCTTTCTTGTGCTGACTTGCTTATGCTTATATGTAAAATGAGCAAGAGGAAAAAATAAATGATATTTTTTATTAAAAGGAATACGTGTAAATACGAACATGAAATGAAAGGAGCATCAGTGCACACTAACTCTTTCTAACTCTTTCTCAGTTTCTCTGAGAAGACGTGTTTTACTACACAAGGAAGCTCCCTTCCCTGAGCTTACATGCAGATGCAGACAGGTTGTTTGAAAAATATCAGCGAGCCAAAGGAATCACTATCCAGCCGGAGCATCAACTAAGAAAATCATACTACTATTTTACATAAGACAGGCAAACAGACACCCAAATATGGCCCGAAGCAATAAAAAGCATTTCGATTTTGACAAGTGAGCAGAAAGGGTAGTCTTATTTGGTGAGAGGTCCGTCTGTTCAAAGGTCTAGCTATTGTGTGGGTTGTGCAAGTTTGGCTTTGAACATTTTTGTGATACGGTTTTGTTTAAATATTTGAGAAAATTATTAATTTTATTTGATTTGCAAGAAATTACATGTTTCTTTAGTTTAAAGAATATTAGGTACCTATCTATATATAAATTTTCATTGCTATTTTGATTGGATCGGGATAGATTTTCTGGATATTATATTCTAGTATTCAAATCAGTGAAGTTACCTATTGAAGCTAAAGCTCTATTAGAAGCTTTATATAAAATGCTTCATATAAAATCTATCAGTTGACAAGGCTTGTTTGCCTAGTATCGGGTATCATTATCATATACCACATCATACCACCTTCCTCAAAAAGTCAAACATTTTGCTAAAAGCAACAACAACTGACATCATGGACCATGACGAGAGGAAAATGACAATTTAAACACATCGCATGACAAAAGCACCAGAGCCTCTGAGAATTTCTATGGAATTCCATTTTTATTCATTCTCCTGGAAAGCCTGTTTGCAGCATAATTTTTCTGAAACTGCAAATTAATATTTCATAAGCTTGGATTTTGGATGGTTCAGCCGGTATTATTCTATCATTGCCCCGCTTCTATTTAATGATATAAAAGAACTCAAATTCAACTATATCTAATCCAGTCAAACTAGACGAATAAAGGCAAACAGCAAGAGCTGATTTGCAATGGGAGGCTCTATGTCATCATCCTCATTATACAGGATTGTAGCGACGGTGGAGATCGTAAGTTTTGAACAGTCAAACTTTAATATATATTAAGATTACCTAGTAGTAATTCAATGGTTTTCTTCAAAGAAATCCTAAATTGGTGATAATTGTTCTTGTCGCCCTTTAAAACAAAACAAAATAACATTGTTATATCATATGAATCAATGAACAATGTAGCCAACATCAAGAAAGCTATTTCAGAAAAATGCTCTAACAATTCGCATTAAAAGCTCATATTCTTTTTTTAGGTTGTTATTTAAAACAACTGATAATCTGATTTAAGTTTTAAATGGACAGAATCAATTATTTAATCGTTGTTTTAATTTTATCCTGTCTTTGACTTTAGGTGTCTCGCTTGTTAAATTTTTTAATACAATGAATGCAAGCATGTGCGTGTTATGTTTGTTCAAAGAATTAAAACAGATTCTAGGTCAGTATCGATAGCCAGGAAGTATCAGCAACTAATGTTGACTTTCACTTACTGGCATATTTTATTGATAAGATTTTGCATGAGGATTCTCCTCTAAGGCATTCAAAAAGTTTGTATGAAATAGTTTTTCTTGAGCATCATCAGCTAGACGAAGAGAATTGCAGGAGACAAAAGATACATATTAACTGAAACAAAAAAAATGTTTCATGGTTGTATGTTTTGAAAAATGCACACTGAAATTTGTAATGTAGACAGAGATTGAAACTCAATAGCTATAGACATAATCACACACATTCTTTAACAAGGGATTTGTTGTGTGTGATGATTTTAAGATTAACATATATATGCGAACACAGCATAATCCAAGTCGCTAAAACCAGGAATTTTTATACCAGGAATTTTGGGATGTTGTGTTGAGGGCTCCACAAATATTGCATATTTACAACAGAAGCAATTTTTTATGCTATGCTATCTAACATTTTTCTTAATGATAATTTGCATCTGGAATTTCTGCTAAATATATTTTTGAGGTTTGGGAAGACCGCGTTCAGTTTCAGTTGGCTTGGTGATATATATCAAAGAATGCATAAGGGTTGGCTGTAATATTTTTGTTGAAAATGCAAACATCTTGACAACAGAACCACATATTGAACCTATTGCAAACGTGGTGCAAGAATTTTCATAGCCTTTTTAATTTGGTGCTTCGACTTTACGAGGTTCATGTTTTAAGGAATTTTTATGCAAAATGTCCGTGTTTTTATGAACTTATGATGTATGCATACCAGATAGAAAAGTCAAGCATGTAAAATCCGCATATCGATAAATGTTGAGTTTTACAATATTAGTCAGATCATTTTTTGCAAAATATGTAAAATGTAATCACAAGACAAGTGGAGACTGTTTGCTATTTTTAAGCAATAAAGCACATCTGTATTTGTAAGCAGCAAGCAATTTGATGTGTTAGCCTTCACACTCAGTGACACAAGAATGATCTGCAAATAAATAAACAGGAAAAATATGTGGGACAAGGTCTTGACTGATGAGTAAATGCCTTATTTTTATTTTTATGTATCCCGTTATCATCAAAACTCTGGCACTCCTTAGGTGACGTCCCTGGTCATCTCCAGTTTTGGGATAAACACTTTCCTTCTGTTCCAACAGCAGAATGACAAGTTTCAAGTGGAAAAGGAAATGATATTATGTAAGTTGCTGCAACACTTTAAAAAGTAAAAATAGGCAGCAATTTATACATGAATTGAATGAATATTTGGCCTTGTAGATTCTTCCATTGTCGCAGTAGTACAAAGTTTCCTCTCAATTCTGGCATCAGTACTTCTTGTGGGCTGTCACCGGAATCCTCTGCCATCTCCTCAGTATCATCATACTTCCGGTTCTGAGGAAAATGGCGAGCAGCACATGCCACCACCGCCTCCACTACCTCAAAACGCTCGAATTAGTGGAAAAAATTCCCTGCGTCGTAAGGCGCTCGCCCCCACGTGGATATCCTGGACTTTGATCTCAATCGCATGTTTGCTCTTTGTGTTCATCGCCCCCATTCACTATTGTATTCAGGCTGACACAGATTTGGAGAAATTGAGTCAATTTACAATGCGTGAAGGGTTTTACGAGTCATTAGACAACAAGCGCGTAGGACTTTGCTACTCAGTTGCACCCGAGCTGGAGCCAATTCGGAACTCGTTACGTGATCTCTATTCATTTTCCTTTATCGGGATTATGTTCAAGGTTATCTTTGTGCTGATGATGCAACGGAACTGGAAAAAGGAGCAGGAGAGAGTCAAAAAGGTTATAATTTATGTGGAAGGTGCTGGCGGAGTAGCTGAGCCAGATTATGAAGATGACTACAATCCAAGGAACACGCCCACAGAGCCAAAAATCATTGTATCAAGTTGCTCTACAAGCAGTGCTGGAGGAGTCGGTTATGGCACAGAGGTGGAATCCAGGGCAAAATGATTACCTAACATGATAATATGTGAAAGTGAACTCAAAACGTAAAGCATGATTCTATTGAAAGGCTTCTATTGATCCAAAATGTGTGTATTAATGTTGAAAAATTCAGTATTGTTTCTGACTAATTCTAAGAATAATAAAAATTATTAGCAGTTGGTAACATTTTATTTAGCTAAATTTTGGATGCGTTTTCGTTCTTGGCACACATAAAGGCAGCCCCAATTAAGGCAAATGAAGCAATTATAAATATTGCAACGCTAATAACGATAATAATTGCAATACTTAATCCATGGTCATCTTCATTTTGAGTAGTATCTTCAGACTTTTTTATTTCTTCGTGACCGTCCGTTTTTTCTTCTATAATTTCTTGATATGGACCACAGTCAACTATGAAATCGTCTTCATCGGTGTAATCATTCTCTTTCCTACGGCAGTCACACATATTTTTCTTGCAAAACTGCTGGCATTGATGATATTCTTGTTCATTGCACGTGATAACTGTTTCGCCTTTGTGGTTACTGCAAAATGTTACGCATTTCTTATTCGCTTGTATGCACCTGAGCGAGTCCCCAATGATATAAGCTGCAAGAAGCCACATAAAATGCGTGCGATAATGGACGCGATACCCGGTCATGGTGGTTTGGAGAAAATATTATTTTGTTTGGAATTTTGTACTTGTACAATTTTGTGAATGTCAATATTCAGGAAAATTAATTACTCTTTGATGTTTGATGTCTTTACTACGTCAAGTTTAAAAAATAGCATACTATAAAGATGAAAGTCAAATAAGTCAATAGTTCTAAATCTAAAAAATGGCAGAATCGAAGAAAGCATAATGTAAGTGCAAACAAAAGCAAAATGGTTGCCTGAGAATTGGAAAATACTGACAGGTTGCAATTCACTTTTCACTATCGTTTTCTATCTTGTGGAATCTACATTTTTACATGGGATATGGTGCTATAGGTTAATAATATTACAAGGTGTGTAGACTATTTAATCAGTTTAGTGCATTGGAAACTAATGTACATGTGCGAAGCGAAAGTGTTCAAAATGTTCGTGAATCTCTTAAAGAATTTTAAAATTTATGAAATGTTTCAACAGCAACTTTCCAGCAACATAGTACATTAGTATCAACAATTTAGGTTGGCTTTGGTTTTTCGCTTTATGGAATGCCGTTGGTTTGCATATTGTACGGGTAAATAAAATTACAGTAACGAATTCAAAACTTTTGAACTGTAAATTGGCTTTATTCTTTTGAGTATGTATTTTTTCTTAACATTGTTAACATGCTTTCACTTACGTTAATACGTTAATTTATTAACTTACAATTTTTTGGCTAAAGCTCTCAACAAGCTATTGGTATTATTTCTGCATCCAAAACTAAAAGAGTTAAATTCATTGGTACCGAAGATGCTAGTCAAATCGCTCAGCTCGGTGTACAGATAAGAGCCATTACGATCATTGTTCTTTTCCTGAAAGCCACTCCAGTTGTAAATGTATCCGTTGTTGGGTCTCACGCAAACAGACAACCCACCGAAATAGCTGGATGTGAATAGCTCAACTTCTTCGTTTCCGGTAATAATGAGCGCAGTGAATGTGCCCCCTGGAAGACTCCGGGTATCGTTGAGGTAAACCTGATCTTCTCCAATGGCTTTACCTAAGTCTAATACGTAAGTAGTAAGAGCGCTTTGGGTGTAAGAAGCGGATGACCCGACAATTTTCACGGATCTGAATTTTCGACCTGTGTTTTCATAGCGGCAGGTGTTGAGACCGTCGTAATTGCCGTAGCTGAAGAGAAGGCTTGTCATTCCAGTATAATTTTCATATTCGTAGCCCATCCATCTATAAAGAGGAATATTTGAAAATTATATTTTTGCAACTCACTTTAAAAACATTTAAATGAATTTAAATTACTATTTTAAAACTTACACTCCTTCAGGGCATGTGGAAATGTACGAATTCTTCAGTCCCTTAGCGGTCAGGTTAGCCTCATTGTTCACGCCAATCCATTCCCTTGCTATTTCAACGTAGTCGTCGCCGCAGCATTCGCTTTCGTAAATTCTGAGAATTGGTCTGCATGCGAAACTGAAGCCAAAAAAGGCAACTACTGTTAGTGTTATCAAAGAGGTATTCATGTTGGGTGAGCTTTTTAAATGGTGAAAATGTGTTTGATATGTGGTTTAATCAAGTCAACTTCGCGGTTTGTCTTGAAGTGAGTGTGTGTCTGATCTCTGGAAACATTTCCAGTTTATATACTCACCCCAAAGAGATAGTGTCCAACTTTTGGAGACCTCTTGAGTAGCAGCCGACTCCAATATTATCTGTATTTGGGATAATACTGCTGGAAACATGAAACGACCACTTGAACAAGTAAAGCGATTAATACAGGTTAATAATGGAATTGGTATTACAACGAGTGTATTAACGTGTAAGTAAACATGACGTTAACTCTAACGTTAGCAATTTAAAGTGTAAATTAAACACTTTAGTTCGGATCATTTTTTGCACACACCTTGCTGTTACATTACAAAATAGATCAGATGACATTTCTGTTAACGTTAGCGCTGATTGTAACGTCAATGCGGATTGCAAATATTATAGCAATAAACAAGGTGATTGTATGGATTCATGAAGGATGACTTGACACTACCCAAGGTTGAAGGATTAAACATAATTTCGAGATGTGCACTTGACACGTCGAGGAAGTTTCCAGCAGAAAATTGTTTTGGACAATTTCAAATGCTGGTTTAAATCGGTACATATTTTCAAATGGGAAAAAACACTCAAATGAATTACATAATATTAGCTAGTCTTATTTGTTATATTGGTATAACTGTCTTCTTACAAGTTTTAATTCAATATGTCCAACTGTCAGTGGATTATTTTTTACAAGCCATTATGCAGTCGCAGTCAACAGTTATACCTTACCAATCCCAGACATACTCCTAATCTGGATAAAAACCTAGGTATTTCACAATGCCCCATGAACCTATTTCGGGTAGATAATAACATATCTACCGGCTACGCTACCTAATTCCCCGGGTTGTGTGCAACAACTACATAATATACGTCTTTCCAGTGCAGTGTAAAAATAGGTGCCAGCCATCAGATTCAACTCAATATATAGTTACTCATAAATAGTTGTACGAATTCAATATTTCTCGTACTATTTAACAAATGCAAGTTTAAGTTTAATTGAGTCATTTATGAGTATAACCTTCTAGTTTAAATTAAATCATGTTGAGAAAGGCTGATTTCCTTCTCTGATTTTGAACCGAGATTGTTTTCTATCCGTTTCGAAACTAAATCTTCATTCGTATAAACTAATCCTTCCTTCCGATAATCCACCACTTCCACAACTAATAAACAAATTGTATGATTAACAAAATACGTGGTATATTAGTAGGCATCTGTACGTTCATAGATTTACGTTCTCAAATTCTGAGTCATATTATTGGACCCATGTATAATGATTTGTGCTGTTTTCTGTAAAATAGTGGTTTGCAATCAGCAAAGCAGCTAATGAGTTTTAAGCTGTGTTCATTTATCATCGCTAAGGACGAAACATGTCAGTCGAGTTCATACCAAGCTGTATAGCTACAATAAAAAGCTATTTTTGCCTGAAAAGCATAATACGGTATGTACTTTACGTTCCGACCTGTCGTCTTTACAATAATGTTTCAAAAAAGTTCAATAAGTACTCTTTGTATTTTAGTCATAAGACAATGAAGTAAGAGCACGATTGCGACAAGGCAATGCAAACATCCGCCGGAGAAAATACGGAGCTGAGAAGGAACAAATAGATAAAAAACAGAGAGGTGACGATCATTTTTTACTTCAGTACTGTTTTTCTAGTTTGAAGAAATATTGAAATACTATACACATACGTCATTCATAATGTCATATAATGTATAACCAAACTGCATGTAAGATGATAATGAGCTGGAAGAATATTTTAAAAGTTTCAGCCAAGTTGACAAAGGATGTGTGATCTGACTTGTGAGGTAATGCTAATGATGATGAGATGAGAGCATGAGGATACACACCAAGTGACACTAATGGTTAAACTCATCAAATGATTTTTACCTTCCTGTGCTAAATTTAACGTTTCTCCTGTGGCATTTGACATATTATACTCTGTGTGCAATCAGCCGTTATCAAGCCATTGTACTTGCATTTGCATATCATACCTAACTTTCAATCTTACTCATATATCTTACAAAATTACCTTTCTCAAAATTTAAAAGGAAATGAAGTCAGTTTTGAATATTCCTGTTCCAAATCTCTAGCTTCAGCTCAGTTCACAATTTGAATGCATTCATGGCACAGCAACTCTACCTACAATAATTACTTTTCAGAATTGTCGATAAATATCAATTCACCCCAAAACTTTGTATTTTGTGATTGTCTCGATTTTCTAAGAAATATTCGTGTCTGTTGTTTCCTTATATAAAAAATCTTAACTCTCCTGTTATTTGTCTATATCCGTTTCTGTCGTTTTGTAAAACAGATTGCAAAATCATCAACCATACATGGTTGCTGAAGCCTGTTTTATGTGATTTGTGTTGTGTCTTTGTTATTCCAACAAAATTCTTCCAGAGTTGTCTTTTGTCTTGAAAAAATAAACCCAATTTACTTATGTGAATTTATTCTAATTTTCGGGGAGATTACCTTTGCTGTCTCACCGTTTTAATATTCATCTTAAAATAGGTAAATATACAACTATATGTATTATAAAATATTGAGAATATGGTCAGCACAAAACCGTTAAAAATTAGTGGTATTTGCGATATAGGCTAGTTGAACAGCATATATCATTAAAATGTATATCATACAATTTGCATCCATGAATATTTAAAAGTTATAATTGATTGCCTGAATAATAATAATTTAATGCCCGAATTCTCACAATGTCTTCTTGTCTTGTCTTTATTTGTTTCCTTAAAGTGCCTTGGAGTCTTCTTCCAACACCGTTTTCATAAGTCATTTCTCATAAATAAGTTACTAAGATCTGAGCTGTACACATTCTGTGTGGAAACAACAAAAATGATGACCAACAATGGAAATGAAATGCCTGATCCGGATGCAATCAAAATGTTTGTGGGCCAAATCCCAAAGTCCTGGAATGAAAATGATGTGCGTATGTATTTCGAGCAGTATGGGCCAATATACATGGTGAATGTGCTCAGAGACAAGGTCACTAAACAAAGTCGAGGTGATGCCAAAACCGTTAAACTAAAGATGTTCTCCCGTTACCCCAAACGCCTTATTTCTATTTATTATATGCATTAACTGTAATTATATTTTAACATATTATTTCAGGCTGCTGTTTCATTACGTATTTTACAAGAAAAGCAGCTCTGGAGTCTCAGAATGCATGTCACAATCTTAAAACATTGCCCGGGGTAAAGTGAGATTTTCACTTATCCATTCATGATTCATAATACCATAATATAGTAAGAAAATTGATACGAATCTGAATTTGATTTAGATGAATCACCCTCTCCAGTTAAAACCAGCGGATAATGAAAATCGTGCTGGTAAGTAGCATAATAAATGACTGATTTGCAATTTCTTGGTTCAGAAAGTCTCAAATTCACAATAATATGTGTGTATTCTACACAGAACGGAAAATATTTGTCGGAATGCTTTCCAAGAAAATGAATGAAATTGACTTGCGCAACATGTTCTGTCGCTTTGGTCTCATCGAAGAATGCTCTATTTTGAGAGATGGCAACGGGCAGAGCCGTGGATGTGGCTTTGTTACATTTTCTTCTAAGCTGTGCGCATTAAATGCAATTAAGGTTATGCACCAGTCGACTACTTCCGAGGTAAATCTGGCATAAAGACATCTATTAGTGTTTGTAAATGTATGGCATTAATGCATTTTTGCTAACTTATGATTTGACTGCACCAGGGCTGTTCGTCTCCTCTGGTGGTCAAGTTTGCTGATGTGCGTAGCAAAGAAAAGGGAATACCGTCCGCAGGCGGACCAACGGGTTTACCTGCCATGCTTTCCAATCTTGGTGACGCCAAAGTTATAGGGATGCTACAACAGCATCAACGCAACTGCAATGCTGCAGCAGTTCTTAGTCAAACTCCTGCTTTCTCCTTGGGTGCTCTAAACCCCGCATCCATTTCTCCCTTGTCTAATTTGCCCACTTCTGCAACTGATCTAGCAGCACTGACCTTTCTAACCAATTTGGCTGCAGCGTCATCAGGCACTACTCATGGCACACACCACCAAATCCTATCAACCGGAAATGGAACTGGTGCTCCTAGTGGGCCTTCCGCAGCCACGCTTTCTGCAAGAGCGGCTCAGACACCCACTGGGGTTGCGGGATTGACTGGAACTACTAACGGAAATTTTAACGGCATATTTTCGGTGGAGGGTCCCGATGGAGCCAACTTGTTCATTTACCATTTGCCACAGGAATTTACAGACGCTGATCTTCTCCAAGCGTTTCTCCCCTTTGGAACAATCATATCCGCCAAGGTATTTATTGACAAAAGCACTAATCTCTCAAAGTGCTTTGGATTTGTGTCTTATGACAATAATCTCAGTGCCCAGTTGGCCATCCAAGCCATGAATGGTTTTCAGATTGGCACAAAAAGACTGAAAGTGCAATTGAAGCGGTCAAAGGATAAGCCGTATTAGAAAGCACATGTAATGTAATGACGCTTTATCGGTACCTGCAGCAAGAGCTCAGAAAACCACTCAAAAACTCGACTGAAGAATGTAAAAACGATGAATTTTGGGAATGTGATAAAAATGATCCTGTCAAAAGTGTCACATGTCGTATGGTCGAATATTGTTCATAAGTTGTACCATCCGCACCGAATTGTACATTGTACGGTTTTGTTTGTTTTTCTTGTTGAAACGTATTGCAATATATAATGTTTAACATCTATATCATTTGTCAAGAGTCTTTAATAACATATTATTGCTCTGGTCATCATGTAATGTCCTATTTAAATGTTGCCGATAAATGTCTTTTGTTCATAAAGTGTTGGCCTTGTATGGTGGTGGATAAAAATAAATCAATGGTAGAAACACCGAAATCATGGTTTCAAATCCACTTAATTGCAATAAATTTTCAATATTTTTACGTAGTTCGCAAGTTGCCCCGAATCCGTGTTAAACGCAAGCACGTAAGCCAGTATGAAACGAGTATGATAAATTGATAAATAGTCAAAGGAGTCTGCGAGATTTAGTACAATGACGAACATTAAAGATAAAGTTGAGCTTCTTAATTAACCTGAAATAAACTTCACGTTTACATCTCTGAAATTTATGCATGCAATTCAGATTTCCCTCCTGCTTCATTTTCATACAAATCTTATCAACTTCGTCTCGAAGTTTTCATGAAAGTAAAATACATGGAACAAATTACATTGACTGAAGCTAAAAAGATTTGTGGTGGACGAACGATGGAGCCTTCTTTCCTATATCGGAACAACGAACTTCTTCATGTATGATTGGATTGTCGCCTTCGCTTTTGCATTTGCCCAACAGCGTACTAAGTTCATTTAAATAGAATGCTTACAAAATTTAGAATTTCTTGAATTGCGGACAAGTTACCTTGTCATTTCCAAAAGTTATACTTATTTTTGCCCAGGCCTACACCTGCTACTTTTTATACCATATTTTGTAACTTTGAGAATTTGACGGCATTACACTTTTTTCAGAAATTATTAGTTAACTTGCCGCTTTCATGCACTTCTGGTGCTCGTAAAAATGCTTTCTTCGTAAAGAAATGGTTCCTGCGTTTTACGCAAGTTTACTGTGAAGTAACCAGATAACCAGGGCAAAATTAATGGCAGGTGGCGTCCGTCTCTGGTCTGATCGAGAGCGACAGTTTAAGTTATGCTTTTAAACTTGTGGCTGTGACCCATCTCAAGTTAACCAATCGACAGGAGTTATTGTCATCATTCGGGACAGAATCTAGTATAATCGGTGCCAAGTTTTAGGTAATTTTAAGTAGTCCAGTTAGACTGTGTGAAAGGTATAATTATCCAGTTATCAATTGCGCGTTGCTGGATGTTGATTAAAAACTGTTTTTTATAAAATTTTATGGAAAATCAAATTGCGAGGAATCAGACAAAGGGTTTCCCAAGATTTGATGGACCATGTCATCCACTAAGAGCGAAGTGGCTGACCAGCTGTTCCAAACATTTTTGAAGGATGTGACGCTGTCAGAAAGTGACCGGGCCAGGCGTGAATTGGCCCTGCTGTCTTTGCCAACTCACCTGAAAAAGGCTGCAAAAGGCAGCATTCAAAACGTGGTTTTGTTTCCACATGGAACCTTTTACCACGGATTGGGATTCAAGGATGCACCTTTGACAGCTTATGTGTGTTTGGGATATCTCATTGAGCAGCCAAAAGGTGGGTCAAAGGTCACATGAACACCAAAGACTCTGGTTTGCGTTTGGACATTACTAATTCAATTAGTGTGCTTGAAACTTTTACTAGGGTCTGACGATGATGCGGATGATAGTGACGAGCAAGATGATGATGATGATGACAGCAGTACTGGAAGCATTAACAGCAGCGACAGTGATGATTCAGGCCACAAGTCCCAGATTGTCCGTTCAGTTTCTTATGCTGCTCGTATGCCTCAAACTCTGCTCATTGACATCTACGATGTGTTGATCAATCGGGACAACAGTTTATTCGGCACCTACAAAGATGTTAATTTGACCCGCCAAGGAAAGCTCTACTACCTTCACCATCAGTTTAGCTCTACTGGGATTTCAAATAATTGCCAGCTAACTTCTGAACTGGAATGCGTGTTGGAAGCTCGATCCTTTCTTCCCGTGCAGACCTCACGTCTTATCAAGTTTTACTGTCTGTTGGACCAACTGTTTTGGCCCTTTGCTCAACTAATTCTACATTGGTGTCGGGACACCGGTGTTTTGGAACTACCTGGCAAGTCAGACGGCGATGGTCTAAAGCAGGAGCATGTACTCCAGCTTGTCATATTCTTTCTGGTCCGAAGACGTGTCATTCCCAGCATTCAGTTGCTCCAGCGCTGGGCAATGACCCCAATGCTCGTGGACGAGATCAACACAAGCTTTTGTGAAAATTTGGAGATTGTCCGAAAAAACTGCCAAATGATGAATATTGGCAGCACTGGACCAGAAGAATGGACGCTTGAAAGAATTTTACAAATTGCGTGTCAATTTTTTACCGAAATGGGATGTTTCAATTTCGCAGAACTAGGTATTCGTCCAAGCTCAGGAACCTCATTTGTCAAATTTTCTGGTGGCCAGCTTCTTGTTCACAACCCGATGAATAAAAGAAGACTGGATACCAACTCACTGCTTTGTATTCAAGATATTTTTGATCCCTGCCAAAACATCACACGAAAAGTGAGCGAGTCTTGGGTAATCAAGTTTACAGGACGCTGCAGAGAGGCGTCAGTCAAACTGTTACCATTACTGTGGAAAGGTGACGTACTCCAAGCCACGTTAGTGGTCTTGGACGTCCCGAAAGAAGATTCGGAGGAGACATGTGATAGTTGGGAGGAATACAAGGACCCGGTAATTACCATGAGCGAGTTTCGCCGCTGCATCAAATTCCGGGTTCCTCCTAAAACTCTTGATTTACTGAACCACTGCTTCCAAATTGCTGAAAATGTCGAGCTTCGCCTAAGCCTACAACGACACATGTTTCATATGGCTGTGAAGACCCTTTTTACAAAATTTTTGGAGGAATTTAATAGTCTCTTTTGGACGAAGTTGGTGGCTGGCCGACTAGTAGAGACTACTGGAGGGTATGACCCAATTCATTTTGACGAGGTAGATCCATTACATTGTCCCACGAACCTAAGTCCCGAAGAAAAGGCAATTCATGTGGTGAAGGCTATAATGGATTTACATGCAAGTTCGGACACTTCCACAATCGAATTTTACGTTGTAAGTGATTGGACCAAACAAGCCAGAGAGGATATTATGGCGAATGTAGGAAACAAGTCTGCAATGGAAAAAACTGTGAACCAACTTCTCATGGGAGTAGATAAGCCCCACACAGTTTTCGGAAAGCGAGCAGGTATGCCCATGAAATCTGAGATTATGGCTGCGGTCCAACTTTTTGTGAAGCACGAGGAGAAAGGTCTCTACCTAATTTCTGTTGTGGGGCAAAATCAATCACCCCAACTTGAAGATGCCGACAAAGTCAAGCATTTTGTAGATTGCTACCAGAACATAATCCAGACCTTCATCGTAAAAAGGTTAGCATTGTGGATCGGAGGACACGTGAAAATGGACGTAAATCAAAGGTGGTTCTCCCTGTTTAAGGAAGAACGAAAGAAGAGGGCGGAAGAGATCCAAAAGAAACTTGGAACTAACATTGGCACAGTTTGTGGTCCTGTGAAACGCCGGGTTGTAAAGGCTCCCGGTGAATTAGCTACTTTACCCCCGGTTGAAAATTGGAATCCAGTGCAGCCTACCCTACCCTCAGCACCTGCTTTTGTTCCGTTTGCAATCTACAGTAGAGGTAGAGGTCGTGGTCGAGCAGGACACATGATAAGTCCCGCAACTAGAAATGTTCGGTTGCCAAATAAAAGTAGTGCAAGGGGAGGTAAAAATGTTCGGGGAAAATTAATACGTGGAAATCCTTACTGAGCTGATATATACTTTTAATAAGTAGTTAGTAGTCATGTTTTAGAATCTACAGCCCCTAACATCCTGACTGTACTATTCTGTTAATTACTGTATCTGTAACAGAATTTATTAGTCAGTAAGTCAGTACTGTAGTTTTGTATTGACATTAAAGTTTCTTAGAATTAGCTCTTAGTTGACGAATTTAAAATGCAATTAAATTGGAAATACGCTTACCATTTATATTAACTAATTAATGAAATGTACAAAAAGGGTCCCGAACCTGTTGTAGTACAAAGTGACAAAGTCAAAAGTATAATCGTAATATCTGTATCTGATATTTCGTTTTCTGTTCTGTTTCTGCTTTAACAAGCACAAATTACATACCTACTCAAATGTTGATGGAAATCTATTATACTTAATAAATAGACATGAATTAGTAAATGAAATCTTATCTTTCATGTTAATTGCGTCATTTTTTATTATTGTCATCATCATTGGCAATCGGAAGAATAATCATGATTCATGAATCATAGACTTTGTTACGAGTTCATGTAATGCGTATCAAAACGAATGCTTAGAGTATAAGGCTATGCTTTCACAAAGTAGACAAGCTACATGGTAGAAAGGCCAACAACTCTCAACATAAACAGGAAGTTAGAAAACATGCAGCTGACTGGCATCAACATCCACAAATTTACACATTTGCTTTGATTTATCGTGTGCTAATCCACTTGAAATTAGTCAAATAATTGGAAACAATAAGCAGTTAAGTGTTCAAATCTTCATTAAATTCTTGTGCTAAATATAGTAAAATACACTGCCGATACAAGTTGAAGGCTAGTTGGCTGAAACTGAAAATGTGACCTGGTTTTCAGTAATGCACTTATTTAAAGCACAGTGCACTCAAAAATTTAATTGCTTTTGAAGTACTTAAATAGTAAGTTGTGGTAGCTGCCCAAAATGGCCAAAACAGGAGTACTGCCCTTTGTGCGAGGGATTGACTTTTCGCAAAATGATTTCAAGGTATGCTCATTACTCGGTTCGGTTTTTAATGAATTTGTAAAATAAATTTAATGGGATTTTTGAAATTGCTCGTTATTTTTAGACGAAAAAGTTTCCCGAGTCCGTCAAGGAGATGCAGGGTCTCCGATGGCTTCGCCTGGACAAGACCAACATGCAGGAAATTCCCGGCGAGCTGGGGACCCTACAGAAGCTGGAGCACATTTCTCTCCGAAGGAATCAACTGGAAAAGGTGTTTGGAGAGTTGACCACACTTCCATGTCTGCGAACAATTAATTTGCGACATAACAAGCTTAAAAGCTCGGGAATACCCCCGCAAATGTTCGAGCTAGATGACTTGACCACATTGGACTTGAGTTGGAATAATTTGAGGGAATTGCCACAAGGGTTGGATAAGGCGAGGTCGCTGTTGGTGCTAAACTTGAGTAATAATTGGTAGGTTATAACTATAAATTTGTGCAGACATAATCATTTTTTGTATAAATAGTTTTATAGTTTTAACCATTCTGCTTCTGTTTTTGCAGTATTGAAGTTATACCGGGGAACGTACTTATGAATCTGACTGATTTACTGTATCTTGATGTGAGCAATAACAAGTTGGAGACGCTACCACCCCAAACGAGAAGACTGGTTCATATGCAAACCTTAATTTTAAATGATAATCCACTAGCTCTGTTTCAATTTAGGTGAGTTTCTTGCTAAAGTTGGTAAAAAAAGGTATATTGTAAAGTTTAAACGTAACGGTTTTTGGGCTTCTATTTCTAGACAACTGCCATCTCTTGTGGGTCTTCAAACGCTACACATGCGAAATACACAGCGTTCCCTAACAAACTTCCCTAACAATTTGACAGAATTGAGCAATCTAACAGACATTGACTTGAGCAAAAACACGCTTACAAAGATCCCAGACGGCCTATTCACAGTTCCCACACTGAAACGTTTGAATCTTAGCGAAAATCAACTGAAAGAGATTCCTGGTTCAATAGACATGTGGCAAAAGCTAGAGGTTCTTAATTTGTGTCGTAACGAACTCACCGCACTGCCAGCGACACTTTGTAAGCTAAACTCACTGCGAAGACTACTGGTCAACGGAAACAAGTTGGACTTTGAGGGAATTCCTTCTGGAATCGGGAAACTTGCCTATCTTCAAGTTTTCTCAGCGGCAAACAATCAGCTAGAAATGATTCCCGAGGGTCTTTGTCGATGTGGTTCTCTAAAAAAGCTTATTTTAAGTGGAAACCGGCTAATCACGGTACCAGATGCTATTCACCTGCTCACAGATCTGGAGCAGTTGGATCTAAAAGATAACCCGGATTTGGTGATGCCGCCCAAGCCCACCGAAGCAATGGTCTCGGGAAGGGATGTTCGCTTTTACAATATCGACTTTTCATTGCAAAATCAGTTACGATTGGCGGGGGCAATTATGCCACCTCAACCTCCACCTGCACCCAGTAAAGATCCGATTGCAAGGAAAATGCGGTTGAGACGTAGACACGTAGACCAAGCAGAAGCTGACACAGCACAAGCGAAAATCTTAAAGGGGATGAAGGACATTGCAAAGGACAAGGACAACAAAAACTACAACGAGCTCAAGCAAACGGAACCGTTGAAACCCAAAAGGTGGGATGAGGCACTGGAAAAACCGCCTTTGGACTACTCCGAATTTTTCGATGAAGACGTTGGTCAAATCCCAGGTCTTGTTGTGTGGGAAATTGAAAACTTTCTGCCTAATCAGATTGATGAGGCGGCACATGGCAAATTTTACGAGGGTGATTGCTACATTGTTCTTCAGACTGTTCTGGATCAGAATAATTCGTTAGACTGGAAAATTTACTTTTGGATTGGCTCACAAGCGACGGTACGTGTTTATTTAAGAGGGCGATGTAATCTGTAAAAGAAAGTTTTCTAAACATGCTTGCATTATTTGCTGCAGTTGGACAAACGTGCGTGTGCTGCCATTCACGCTGTCAATCTTAGGAATTATCTGGGTGCTCAATGCCGGACTGTGAGGGAGGAGCAAGCGGATGAAAGTGATGAGTTCCTGGCACTCTTTGACTCTGAAATCGCATACATTGAAGGAGGACGAACGGCCAGTGGGTTTTTCACGGTGGACGAAGTTGTAAGCAGTGAATTTTATGCGTTTTTCTTCCATTATCATAATAATTTTCTGAACAAATGACCCATTTGGTTTCATATCATGATTCATGAATCATAATACACGCATAGTACATACATTTTTGTACATATGTACCTTGTCATTTTTACCTCAATTTGCATTTTTAGCTAATTATCGACTTTTAATCGAGGTTCATGTTCAAGCTGAAATGAAATTGAAGAAAACCGAAACCGGTGTTCTGAACTGAATCAGTTGGTGCTTAGCACTTGTAAAAGTAAAATGCTTGGCTCAGACCCGTGTCTCATAATGGAATTTCCATGAGCCGTTTTACGGGTTCCGTTACCCCAGCGTAGTGGTAGTGTTACTCCAGCGTAGTGGTCCATTTTACTACGTGTTACTACAGCGTAGTGTTTCCAGCGTAGTGATAGTGTTACTCCAGCGTAGTGTTTCTAACGTAGCGTTACTCCAGCGTAGTGATTTCAGCGTAGTGTTACCCAGGGGTAGTGTATAGTGTTATTCAAGCGTAGTAATCCCAGCGTAGTGAAAAACGGTACTCCAGCGTAGTGATTTCAACATATCGTTACCCCGGCGAAGTGATTCCAACGTAGTAAAAAATTGCGTACAGTGTGTGTATGAACAGTGTGAAGCATAAGCAAACAATAGATTGTCTGTCTGTGATTACGAAATAGGCAGGAGGAATCAGATTCACAGCTAGGTTAGGGTTTTTGAGAATTTTCAATTGTAATGGGATTTTCACTTGGGTTGGATATTGCTGGGATTTTAAATTTTCACTTGGGCTGTATATTGCTGGGATTTTAAATTTTCACTTGGGCTGGATATTGCTGGGATTTTAAATTTTCACTTGGGTTGGATATTGCTGGGATTTTAAATTTTCACTTGGGTTGGATATTGCTGGGATTTTAAATTTTCACTTGGGTTGGATATTGCTGGGATTTTAAATTTTCACTTGGGTTGGATTTCAAAGAAATTTGAATGACTTGGGTTGGGATTTCTGATGATTTTGAAATTTTGACTTGGGTTGGGATTTCTGATGATTTTGAAATTTTGACTTGGGTTGGGATTTCTGATGATTTTGAAATTTTGACTTGGGTTGGGTGGGATTTATAAGGATTTTGAAAATTTGACTTGGGTTGGAGTTCTGATGATTTTGAAATTTTGACTTGGGTTGGATTTCTGATGATTTTGAAATTTTGACTTGGGTTGGATTTCTGATGATTTTGAAATTTTGACTTGGGTTGGGTGGGATTTATAAGGATTTTGAAATTTTGACTTGGGTTGGGATTTATAAGGATTTTGAAATTTTGACTTGGGTTGGGATTTATAAGGATTTTGAAATTTTGACTTGGGTTGGGTGGGATTTATAAGGATTTTGAAATTTTGACTTGGGTTGGGATTTATAAGGATTTTGAAATTTTGACTTGGGTTGGGATTTATAAGGATTTTAAAATTTTGACTTGGGTTGGGTGGGATTTATAAGGATTTTGAAAATTTGACTTGGGTCGGGATTTCTGATGATTTTGAAATTTTGTCTTGGGTTGGGATTTCTGATGATTTTAAAATTTTTACTTTTGGGTTGGGATTTATAAGGATTTTGAAATTTTGACTTGGATTGGGATTTCTGAAAATTCTGCAATTTGGATCTGGGTTGCGGATTGTCAATTTAATGATCATGCGTTTTTCGTGTTTACTTGTTTGTTTTGATTGAAATTTGAAGTTGAGAGCTGTTTTGACCGCGACAATTGAAATTTTCAAAAATCCTAACCTAGATAACCTAACCTAACTCAAAAGCAAGTAAGTGTGATAGTAGTTGGGGTTTCTATTGCCGCAGGAGCTGACTTATCTGGTTTGACAAACATTTAAAAGGGTTTATTTTTGACCCAATGAATCAACATACTAACTTTTATTTCATTCTGACAATACTTCTGAACTGAACCTGAACGAAGACAGACAGACAGACATGAAAAAATCAATTATAGTCTCATATGCTCAGTTACGCGTAGCAGATCTGTACGTACATCTTCTCTATGCTTCCCATACACCCGTACGGTATTTTTTAACTACGTTGAAATCACTATGCTGGGGTAACGCTACGTTGGAATCACTACGCTGGAGTACCGTTTTTCACTACGTTCAAATTACTACGCTGAAGTAACACTACCACTATGCTGGGGTAACACTACGTTAGAATCACTACGCTGTAGTAACACTACGTTGAAATCACTATGCTGGAGTAACACTTTTTACTACGTTCAAATTACTACGCTGGAGTAACACTACCACTACGCTGGAGAACCACTACCACTACGCTGTGTTCTCCCAACCCGTTTTACGAACTATACCTATTTACCGTATGTGTTGAGTAAAGTAGGGTGCAAGTCGCAAGTTGTTGTGGATGTTTACGCTGTGCCAAGCTTTGCGACTTGCAATAATACACTGACGGTATATCCGAGTTTCATCTGCATCTATGCTATTACTACACTACTACGTTTTCGTTCATATTAGTTTGGGTTTGCAAGTGCCTGATATGCTATTTTTGTAAAGCTTTCGAACTTCTTGCCAGTGTAACCGTTAAGGCACAGGCTAGTTAAGAATTTCCTAAAAGCGATGAAGAAAATAGTGCACAATCGTTAATTGGGGCACAACGAGCATTTTAAAAGGTAAGTCAAAACCATTTTTTCTTGTTATTTAACTATTTTGTTCTACTGGATTTGCTTATCTAAAAATTTGGATATTATAACGTTCAGGTACACTAATGGAGCCAGAAAAGAAGGATGATAGTGGTGAGAGCAGAAAGAGGGTTACACCGAAAAGAATTGCTGCTGACAAAAACAAAGTTGTTGTAAAAACGGAAGTGGATAGTGATGATGATGGGGAGGTAGATAACAACATGGAAGAAAACTCTGAAAGTGGTAGTTGCTCCGAAGAGTTTTCTCAATCTGACGAGGAAGACTACGTGCCAGTAGCAAAGAAAAAGAAGCGTTTGCCTGCAGCGAAAAGGAAATCAAGAGGATGTACTTTCAAAAAACCAACCCCACCAGCAACCGCCTTAAATCTGCCTCCACTGACCTTGAAAATCATTCCAATGCCAGTGGGAAAACGACAGAGTTTATCGCTGAAAGAGAAAATCGACATTATTGAGCGCATTAAAAATGGAGAGGGTCAAAACAAAGTAGCCACCAGTCTGAAGCTGAACCGTTCAACAATTCAGAACATTTGGTCAAATCGGGAAAAGTTTACCAAAGAAGCAGAGCAAGGACACTGGGACAAGAGAAAGTGTCGTCAACCCAATAACGCACACTTGGACGGTTTGGTGTTCTCTTGGGTGGAGCACATGAAAGCTCAAGGCACACCTGTAAACGGAACTCAAATTAGGGAGCACGCCAAAATCCTGGCAAGAGGCTTGGGCGATGAGGAGTTCTCGGCAAGTCATGGGTGGCTGAGTCACTTCAAAATGAGGAATAAGGTGATTCTACCTAAAGCCAGGACGCACAGCAGAATGCTTCAGGAAATTAGGGCAAAAGAAGCGTTGCGGGATATGGGAGAAACGACCGAAAATGACAACAGATTTGACGATGCAGGAGACTGGGATGCCGGAGATGACTTTGTTGCAGACAATTACGATGAAGGAACTGGTCGCAATAAATCTTCACCTGTTATTCCAAATGCTAAAAAACCTACCTCAAGTTTACCTAAAACCCATACATCCCCTTCAAAAATTAAGACTGCTTTTGCCAGCAAAAAGGCGTCCAATGAATGGTTATCTCGAACATGGTCTAAACTTTGTGAGGGCTACACTGCTGAGAACATTTATTTTGCGGACGAATTTGGACTGTTTCATCGTACCCTACCTGAGCAATTCAAGGATGTCCAGGGCATGTCTTGCTCGAATGGTGAATTTCCTACTGAGAGACTTAGCATCCTCTTTGGAATCAATGCACTGGCAACTGAAAGACTCAAGCTGGTTGTTGTAGGAGGCATACCCACTCCTTCTAGTTTTGGCACCGAATGGAGTTCAGAGCAGCAAGATAAACTGCCAACCGAATACCGATTTAACCCAAAAGCTTTTATTACGCCTGATATCATATCATCTTGGCTGAATAAATGGAACGCACAACTGAAGACGACTGCAGGAGGAAAACGGAAAGTGTTGCTTGTGATGAAGAATTCGAAAGCGCACCAAATGGTACAAAACTTGTGTTCTGGATTGGAGTGTGTGAAAATTGTACTTCCCACTGGATCTGCGGTGTTGAGATTTTTAGAAACTGAAGTAGCAGCCGAGATGAGATTACTGTACAGGAAGCTAATGCTGAACAAGTTGATAAGAAAAAATAATATGGAAGAAGAGCAGGATGAACGCATAACTTATTTTGACGCATGTGGGATGTTACACACAGCTTGGTTATCATTGGAATCGACTGCCATTGCAGATTTATTCAAAAAGTCGGGACTGGTTAAAGGGGAGGTAATAGAAAAGAAGAAAAACAAGGGGGATGATCGAAACCAGATTAAAAACTTAGTACAGGAGACAAGAGCCGCTGGAATCAGGTTTCCGAAGGAATTGAACTTTCAGAGTTTTATAGATTTGGATGAAAAGTTGCTAGCGGTGGACATATCAGCGGGAATGGTAGATTCAAGGTATGAAACTATATTTTTTATAGTAATTGAGTAAAATTTTATTTTTGAATTATACTAATATCAGTTTGATTATTTTCAGAAATGTACCTCCAAACACGGATGGTCCACCGTGCACAACTACCCCTCCAACTCATGATCTTCTTAACAATCTGGACCACCTCAGAAATTGGCTGGTTGCCAATCAGTCCGGAGACTTGTCTTCACTCCATCATGCCATTAGTACTCTGGAAAGCTTCTGTACAAAAAACTTAATGTTTGCTCATAACAAATCTTTCGCGTATCTACCCTCGCTTCCTCCTTTGAATCGTATTGTTCCACCCAACCAATTGCAGCAGACTCGTGTTGTTCAGCAATCGCAATCGCAAAATCATCAAGTGTCAACATCCGGAGCCACTAGTTCAACGTTTTTCACTACTGTTGATCCCAAGTCGATAAGCATTACGCTTCCTGCAATGGCTTCAGTACCTCAGTGCACGGTGACTTCAGCACCCAACAACAGTTACGGCATCACATTCCAAAATACCTTTGCAACTTCCAGTCAGCCAGTGTCTCAACAAAACCATCCGCAACAAATTAATTACGTGCTTTCAAACGGACACATGAGCAACGTATCCGTACAAGGAATCACTGTCGCAGCGAACCTGCTTCAGAATCAACAACAACACAACTTACAAAACCAATATTTTAGTCATTAATTAAAACTTGTTAGTAGCGCCTGTAGTACTAAAGTTGTCTTCGCATTGACTTTGTTACGAAAATAAAAGATTTTTATATTTATACGTAAAAATGAGTTGTTCTATATTATTGCATCAGTGAGCACATGAATAACTGGAGAATTTTTGTTTCTTTTTAATTGATCTTATAAAAGTTTTTAGTCTTATTTTTTGATTTGTGTATAAAATGAAATTTTGCAGGAGTACATGAGCCGTCTCTATCGCGTACACGGGAAAGGCTCCTCGATTCAACTGGAACCTGTACCCTTGGACTGGAACTGCTTGGATCCACGCTTTGTCTTCATTTTGGATGACGGGCTCAAGATCTACGTTTGGATGGGAAAGAAATCCAAAAACACCCTCAGGCCCAAAGCAAGGTTTGGAACTATAATTGTTAGCTTCAATCTGAGCTGTATGCCTTTGTCTAAAAAATGAACAGTTTAAATAAAATTATTATTTTGTTCGTTTCTAGATTAATGGCCGAAAAAGTAAACAAGGAGGAAAGAAAGAACATGGGTGAGATTTTTGTCTTTAACGAAGGCCAGGAAGTTGGAGACTTTTGGATTGTTTTGGGTGCATCCGAAACGGGCGTAGGCCCTTCAGAACCTTTGAAGGTACTGCGAAATATTTGATTTTTCTAAACTTACTAAATCATATATCGAAAGTTCTTTTCCAAAGTACGGAAAGTAGTAGCCATTGTCCAACGCTCTCAGCTTTGCTTCTGCAGAGGCCAAAGATTCCACAGGTTCTTTAGGAGGTGGTCTAGGGTCTGAATTCCATCTTGGCTTTCCATAGTATGGCGGAAACATACCAGCTCCTCCCATTTTATAGGATCTTTGACGAATTCTCTCCAGTAGCAGATGAGTTTGTGGGTGAAGATAAGCACTTTGCTGTTCTGTTAGCAGGCCTTCATCCTCCAACCGTTGGAGTCTTTGCTGTTGGTAGTTTACTCGGAGATTTCTCTTGTGTTTTGGTTTTCTCGGCAATGTAAGCTTTTGATGTAGATTGGAGTGCACACTAGGAGTAAATGGAGGGCGGCGTGACTCTCGAAGTACCTTGTTAGCATCTACAATTCTTTTTGGGGACTGGATAGCTCTTTCAACAGCTGAATTAGCAATGCGAACAGCGGAAGTTGGAGTTCTTCTTCGGTTTGTTGAGGGAGTGCTTACAATTTTATCCAATTTAGCAGGCTCATACTTATCATCCTTGTCACCTCCAGCTCCAACTTCAGCTGAAGGTGTTTCAGGAGTTGATTGCGATTCTTGATTGAGATGTGTGAGCTCAGCTAGTTCGTGCAGAATATGGGGTAAAATGGGACGTCTTCCTTGACGGCTGTTTCTAGACGTTTCAGTGAATCTGGATCTAGCCTTTGCAGAAGGAATGGGACAGCTTGGATGCGTCTGCTGAAAGGAAGGGGAACTCCTTCCGCCGTACACTGGATATTTGGTTGTTGTTCCTCCAGCAATCTCCTCGATTGAGTCTGGGTATGGATAGAAGGGTTCAGTATTTTCAGTAGATGTCAAGGTCTCCTCCAGATAGGTGCGAGGAAAGTAAACGTTATCGTCCTCCTCAACTGCCGCAGAGGTTACGGGGAAACGGAAACCTCCACTGGGACAAGGTCGTACAAAAACGGGAGGCGTCGTGTCAACTGTTTCATCTTGCCCCATCTTTGGTAAATTACAGGCAAGCCGAGAGGGTGAACGATAAAAAGCCGTGTTGGTTCTACTACAGCAGGAGCTAGCAATGGAGGTAGGATACTCGGAAGTTGCCGTAGATGAACATGAGATTGAACGTTTTCGAATTAAAGGAGGATGCAGGGTTTCGGTGGTAAAGCCATCACTGTCTCTCCTCGTTACTTGCAATTTTGATTCAGAGTTGGATGAATAAGGCATGGTGGATTTTTAAAGCCAATTACTGTACAACTACGGAAATAATGTGACTAGTGCTACAATTGACGAATGTAGATAGGACTAGGACAGACTTTTTTACTTTATTTGTACATCAAGAATTTGTAATTTGACACAATTGACAGACGAATTTACACAAGAATTTTTACAAACGATTAGGTGTAGTTATGACACTTAGGGATTTCGAAAGCGAGGTCTAAACTCCATGCACTGACATCCACACCCAATATCCGGTCCCACAGTGGTCCTAAGAAATGGAGAGCACCTTATCCTCTTCCGATTCCTACATGGTGGTGGTGGACATGGTCTTGGACAGCAGGGAGCTACACACAGTCGGGGCTGAGGTGGAGGACAGCAGGGTGGCGGTGGAACACAGCATTGCATTGGTGTAGCTCTGGACCTTATTCGCATTCCACTATTTCCCACGCAGCATCCTCCAGGACCACCGTGAGCTTCTAGCATAACACAGTCGTCTTGACAGGGCATGCAAATCTGATGACAGCCTCCGCGTGTCTGAACGGATCTGGTAATTCCGTTAGGTCCAAAGTTGAAGGTGACTTTAGAACCGCAACAATCGCCCATTTCTGGAGGAACCTCCAAAGAGTAGCAACTTTCTGGTTGACGCTCTTCCTCCTCATCCTCTTCATTTTCCTCTTGGGGAGGACAGCAGGGTGGTGGGCAGCAGAGAGGCGGACAGCAAGGCGAGCAAGGAGATGGACAGCACGGAGGAGGGCAACATGGCGGTGGCATACAGCATTGCATACTTGCAATCAAATCTTTGTACGTGCTTGGCATCTTGCAACAGTCGGGAAATTTAATCCTTCGTCTCTTGCAAGGTGGTGGTATCGGCTGAGGACAGTCGGTATTGTCTCCGGGTGGATAACAACCCCCTCCTGGATTTACACAGGGGATGGTAGTCGCGGGTGGTCCACCTCCGCAGCAATTAAACTCGGGAGCACCGTAATTACCGCAAGTTTTGTCCTTGGGTATGCTATCAAACTGGTGGCAGGTTAGATCTGAGTGACAGGCGTATTTCGGGTCAGGATTGTACAGTCGACTGCGTCTACTATAATCTTGAAAGTTAGGTCCACACGGACAATAGGCCTCGCGATCTAAAAGTAGCGTTTGAACGGAGTAGTTGTTAATTATTACTGCACGATTTCGAGTGGAAAAGTTGGTACACATGTCGGGTGGATTTGCTAAAGACGGAAAATTTAGGACAAAATAGATCGAACAAGTTCTGATCAGAGGCTGGTCACTCAGTTTGACATATTTGGAGTGAATTTTGAGAAAGCGGAAAAACGAAATGCATTTTTCTTTTGTTGCGAATAAGCAAACAGGTTGGGGTCTTGGTAACGATGACATTTTTCTTTGAAATTGCAGGAACACGTTCCCGAGGACTTTGAGCCTGTGACTCCGCGTCTCTACCAGGTTGGACTAGGCATGGGCTACTTGGAACTTCCGCAAGTGGAAATCCCCCACAACAAATTAACCCCTGACCTGCTTAACACTAAAAACGTCTACTTGCTGGACTGCCTTACCGATTTGTTCGTTTGGATTGGCAAAAAGTCCACGCGTCTTGTGCGTGCTGCATCTTTGAAACTCTCTCAAGAGCTATTTCAGATGATCGAAAGACCTCCTGGCTACTCGATGGTAACTCGAGTACAAGAGGGATCCGAGAACCAGGTCTTTAAATCCAAGTTTGCCAACTGGGGAGACGTTATTGCCGTTGACTTTACTCGTACTGCAGAGTCTGTGGCAAGAACTGGAGCGGATCTGACAAAGTGGGCAGAGAAGCAGGAAACTAAAGCGGATCTCTCTGCTTTGTTTGCTCCCAGACAACCTTCAGTTTCTGAAGTGGAAGCACAACAGCTTATGGAAGAATGGAATGAAGATTTGGAGGCTATGGAGGCGTTTGTCTTGGAAGGCAAAAAGTTTGTAAGGCTACCAGAGGACGAGTTGGGCCTGTTTTACTCACAGGATTGTTACGTCTTCTTGTGTCGCTACTGGATCCCTGTCGAGCCTCCAGAAGGGGCTGAGGGTGCCGAGGGCAAAGAAGATGGAAATGGTGTGGAGGATGATACCATCGAAGAAGACTTTTCATGTGTAGTTTACTTTTGGCAAGGCCGTGACGCAGGAAACATGGGATGGTTGACCTTTACATTCAGTCTACAGAAAAAGTTTGAAAGTTTGTTTGGCGACAAGCTGGAAGTGGTACGAACGCACCAACAGCAAGAGAGCTTCAAGTTTTTGTCTCACTTCAAAAGGAAAATGATGATAAGGGCTGGGAAGAGAAATGACAAGGGTCCTAAACAGGAAGTGGAATTTTACCACTTGCGCAGCAACGGATTCTCGAGCTTATGCACAAGAACGATCCAAATTCAACCAGATGCAATCAATCTCAATTCTGCATTTTGCTACATTTTGAAGGTGGCATTTGACAAGGAGGATACTACCGGGATTGTTTACGTGTGGATTGGTCAGAAGGCAAAAGAAGAAGAGGCTCGTTTAGCCGAAGACATTGCAACAACTTACTACAACCCGGAAAAGTTTAGCTTGCAAATTCTTAATGAAGGTGAAGAACCTGAAAACTTCTTCTGGGTAGCACTAGGCGGCAAGAAAACAGACTATGATAAGGATGCGGACTTTATGAACTTTACAAGACTGTTCCGCTGCTCCAACGAAAAGGGATACTTTATCATTTCGGAGAAGTGTTCTGACTTTTGTCAGGATGATTTAGCAGATGATGATATCATGCTGTTAGATAATGGCGAGCAAGTTTTCCTCTGGTTGGGATCAAGAAGTAGTGAGGTAGAAGTCAAGTTGGCTTACAAGAGTGCACAAGTGTACATTCAACACTTAAGAGCCAAACAACCAGAAAGACCCAGAAAGCTGTACGCAAGTATTAAGGGCAGGGAAAGCAAAAAGTTTACAAAGTGCTTTCATGGCTGGTCTCATCACAAGAAACCACCAGAATAAAAAGGGCTAATAGCCTATGGAATGCTAGCTTAAAGAAAACGATTTTTAAAACGACAAGTCAATACACTTTTGTACATACGATTGTCTACTTTATTCACACCCTAGTTTACTCCCACCTTAGTTGATTGGTCTTCAGTAATTTAATTCATATTTATAAAATAACTGTTTCATTTGTACTTATCGTGTCGTTTATGCTACTTAACCATTAACAAGGAATGATAAAGATTTTGGAAATTAACGTAACCTCACAGCAAGCATTTTTCATGATAAATGTATATTTAAATGGAAAATCAATAAAATCGTTTCAAAATAAAGTCATGTTTGGGTTGCTTTACTGTTTTTATTTATTCTTCTTCATAATCTTCACTGTCAGTTCCAGATTCATATGAATCATCATCATATTCACTCTCTCCACGTAACTCAGTCTCATCGCTGTTCCTTTTCTCCGAGTCATCCGAAGGTTTCTTGGCGTGTACTTCCTTTTTAGTTTTAGATTTGCTTTTAGCATGCCTATTTGGATGACGTGCGTGGCGTCTCTCCTCCCGCAGCTTTCTCCTCTCCACCTCTAGAGCATCCAATGCCCTAAGCTTAGCCTCTGAAGCACTAATAGTTTCCGTCCAAAGAATTTCTTCCGGTTGCGCATATAAATTAAAAGGCGGTCGATGTAGCAATTTGTACAGACTGACTAAATACGCATCCTCATCTCGAACCGAGTTTGACCTCTGAAGATTTTTTCTGTGACGTTTTCGTATTATTGCTTGGTCGGCAGGATGTGCATAGGCGCATTGGTATTCACTTTTCCCTGCGCAGTTGCAAGGATCCCTATTACTCTTGCTATGAGTGTTACAACTGTATCTTCGATGTGGATTATGTCCACGCTTTGAATTTTGTCTACTTTCCTGTGACGTTTGCTGTTGGGAGCACTCTGAACAGAGACCTGGCACGACTTTGCAAATTCTAATGCATGAACAATCCGGCCCGTTTTGTTGAATTTTCTCACATTTCGTTTCTGAATTGTTAGTAGTTCTCCACTTGCCGTAGCCACCTCCAGTGGGTCGGGGTCGAATGTACAGTGGTTGCACCATGCATTTAGAACAAGCTACTGATCGTGCTTTCCACCAACCACAACACACTGGAATACGTGTGTCCAAGCCACAAAATTCTTGACAACTTTCTCCATTTTGAGATGAGTTTGTACAAAAACTCTCATTTCCGGGAATTGTCGGTAAATCTTCCAAATTGACAGTAGCTAATACTTCATCCATTCCTTCGGTGTCTGAAGGATTGTTGTTGTCAACACCATCATGATTTAATGCTGATAAACCCTCTGAATCTTCAATGCTTGAAATATATTCGCCTAAAAAGCCTTCTTGCTCTTGGGAAAGAGGCGTTTCAAGATTGGGGTAATATGAAGCATTATCTGCAACTTGCTCTGGAGGAGGAAGTTCTTCAGAGAATTCATGCTCGTAAGGATTGTCCACGGGAGTAAAAGGCTGACTTTCTGTGGGCTGCACTAACGGCAACGCTTCGCCCGTTGGAGAGTCTGCCAATAAATGTGTTTCAGGGGAAGATTCTTCCGAAGCAGGGGCTTCCGAATGTTGAATAGAACTAGAATTTTGACTGCTTTTAGATGTTTTTGGACTTTTTGTACGTTTCTTGTGATGTGTTTTGGAAGGGGATTTGGATTTACTCATTTTGTAACGTTTTAGCTTAAACTTTGAAGCAATTCGGAATCTACGATAGAATTATATGTTTTATCATGTGCAGTTGAATAGTTGAATTTAGAGTGAAATGCATCTAAATAAAGTTATTCGTAGTATTTAAATTCTAAATAATTCACTTTTGAAATGAGTGCATCAACAATCGTCACCAGAAATCCCTGGAAATAACTTTCCTTTTCTTTCCCTTTCCCTGGCCTCTTCAAACCTGTCCAAGAGAATGTCTCCCAAACACCGTCCCACACACTTTTCTTCCCTATCCTCACATTTGGGTATGCGCGTAAAAAACTTTTTCCTTGCTTCACATGCCGTTAATTCATCTCCTGTAGTGCAAGCCCTACTCTCAACCAAATTGTATCTCATCCTTCCACCTCCTCCCCTTCTTCCTCGTCCTCTTCCACCACAACCACTGTTAGTGCCTCTACCCTTTTTCAGTTGGGCTAAGCTTCTACCGCAACAGCATCCTTCGCAAGGACGCAAGCCTCCAGCGGCACCATCGTAATCGTCTTGCGTGTAGGGATATTGGGGTGTCGGATGGCAAAGAAAGTACTTGTATTCTGGACGACAGTTACACAGCGGACCGTGACAGGAAACACCGCAAAAGCAGCGACAACCATGTGGACCACAGCCATTCAAACCACAACATTTCATATTTTCATGATGACACAGGGAACCGGAAGGTTTGGTTTTCTTGGTGTAAGCGCTTTGTCTGCAACTGTTGTACCGACTCATTGTGCGAGTGAGTATACGTGATAATAATTTTGAATTTGAGTAGACGATTTTATTTTTCTAATTATTGTAATAAAAAATGTCACTTGATGAACTAAATAGGAATTTAAGGTTATAAAGAAGTCTCCACTTTTTATTTAAAATCCAATTTTGAAATTTATATTCTCAAATTATAGTCATAGGAAAACGCATATTTAAATATTATGCGACTTTCACTATAAAATTTTATTGCTTTCCCTGATCAATTTTGCATAATGTCTCTACTTTACTTTATGAGTACCACTAGAATTTGGAATCAGAATAACTAAGAATTTTATCACGTTTGGATTATGTCCGTTTTGGAATATTTCCACATTAGCATTAGCTAGTTCAAATTTCAGAAAGCAGACTCTCCTGTTCCACCAGCTCCAAGTTGTCTCCTTTTATAAACGCTGTGGGTCTCGCTGGCCGAGGTCGAAAAGGGTAGTTGTATTGGCATGTTGAGCCACCAATACCTCCTCGTAATCTAGATACAGCTTCTGCGCAACAATCATCGGTTTCCGGTTCCCATCCACCACTTCTGGTGGCCCGGTACTTTTCTTTGACCTGTTCCCTGATAATTGCTAATGCCATTATGTCATGAGAGGGATCCTCAAACATGTCCAGAGATTTTAGCTTGGCTTCAGCTGCCTCCAAAGTTTCCTGGTATGGCTTTGGTGGAATTTGAATAGAGTTGTTCCACGCAGGTCGCTCCAGCACTAGGAGAGGTCGTTCCTTTGTCCTAGGACCCGCCCCACGTGGGCGTTTGCGATATGCGTCTTGGTACTCGCTTAGATATCCGCAATAAGGCGCACATCTGCGGTTTTCTGTATGCATGAAGTGAATGTAATTTTACTAATGCAATTAGCAGTTATGTCATAACTGTTATGATTTTAAAATGAGCTCGTACGGGGGAGTATATAGTTTTTACGACGACTGGCGCAGCTCTCAGTTTGGGATTTGCATGAGTTGTCATCACCGTCCCCTCCACGACATTGTTCATTGACGCCTCTCTTTGGAATGCGGGTAAAGCAAGGGTCATCTCCGGAGGGTGGACTGCCATTAATACGAATCTCCTGACATGCACAATTCTGGCAAATTACTGCGGTGGCTTCGATGCCACCATTATTACCGCTACAACTCTGGGATTTCGGTGATAGTGCGTACGTGCAACGTACTAGGTTTGGTGGGCTGTTGACGTTGTAAGCACTGGAATTTTGGGAACAATTTCGAGAATCGTTGCCAAAGATCGAAAGCATGCTTAACTTGTATCAAGAAATTTTGCAGAGTAAACCATAAATTTTCAATCAATTTTAACAATTAAAATACAATAGTATCACAAAGTTTTCATGAGATTGAATCATAAAATCTTCGTAGGCCAATAAAGAGTACTCATATAATGAATGAATGATATTACTATAGTGCAATGTTTGCCTTTAGAAGAATCGATTGGTCAAATCTAAATTAAAGCACATCTTCACACGGAAGCGAGCAAATTTTATGGCGATTGAGTACTGGATGGTTTCTCAATACCCAGCCTACGGCGTATTTTTAATTACAATTATTAAGCAAAGCATGACGCTTAGTAGTGTAAAATAGTAAAAAACAATATGTTTTATTAAATAATTTTATATTTCCGCCTCTTTTACGCAACAAAGTTCAATGTAAGTAAACTTCTGCCTGAGGAGCTAATTTTATCAAATGTTTGATCTTGCGCAACAAATAAATTAATGGTATTTTTACTGAAGAAGGTTCATCATCATCAACCAAAAGAACAAGTTAACAAAAGTACACGCGAGCAATAACATCTTCGTCAATCATCACCGGAACAAAATTAGTTTTACGTTTCCTCTGCTGCAAAAACACACCCTTCCGATACGTGTTTATCACCGCGGGAGTCTCAATCAAAATCATTCAAACCAGTTTTACCTTCGTTTATCCTTACGTTAAGTTATGTATTTTACATGCTCCGCTAATTACTGTCTGATGTCCGGTAGTAGAACAAAAGAACCAAAAACATTAAATGTTCAAACAAGCACCACTTGAAACAGTTCGTTATAAGCAGCATCGTATTTCATAATTTTAATCAGTTTAATTACTAATCATGCTTTTTTGATGAGATTCCCGGGGATTATGCATAGATTGCTATAAAATAAGTCTACAGCAGATTTACTTCCGAAAAATTGCAATTAACCTTTTACTCAGATTTCTACAATTAACTTTAGCAATGAACTTTGGCGAATTTTAAATGAAGCATTGTTTTATTGTCTGACAATTCGACGAAGTGTTTTTATCTAGATTCTAGATTCGCTATTTGGTGGATTTTCTGAAGTTTTATGTCATTTTGATTAGTCTTTCTAACGTTTTTTTCTGATTTACTTCGGCTATTGAAAATTTTGCTCTTTTCTTTACTTTTCCTGATGACTAATTTACTACACGTAATTGTTTCTCTTTCCTGTCATAAAACCAAAGAAAAGTTGTGTTATATCTGTTGGCAAGCCTTATATGCCTAATAACTGTTCAGTTTTGACTGTAAAATTTGAGCAACAAGTAAAAGACATGATTTTTGAGCTGCCTGTTTTCTACACGCCTCTCTAGGAACAACCCAACTACTCCCTACAACACCCACACTACAGCTAAATTATAAACAATTAAAATGATTGCTGTAGATTTACAGTTGCTTCTCTTTCTCTGCTGCTGCGTTTATTGTTGTTCTTCTTTATTGGTGCAAGTTCAAGTTCATGAATTACTTAGGTTGCGCGTTAATATTATGAATTTCAACAATAAAAGCGTTACGCATTACTAGCATTAACCGCTACCGTAGCGCTGCATCTAACTCTTGCAGAGTTTACACCATTCTTCTTGAGAATTTTTTCTCGGAAAGATGAGTATTATTAGTATAGTGCCGTACATAATCATGGGTGTGATTGTTAGTGTGAGTGTCAATCTAATTCACGCAGGCATGAAAATCGTCTTTTGTGCCAACCGTGGATTCTTTGTATTTTGAACTAACAAACATCCTTTTCAATAATTTGTTACGTAGTTTAAAGAATAATGGGCACATTTTAAAAATATCTTCAGGCAGGGATGCGCACTTCCATTTTATGTTACGATGGCATATACGTATCTACAAAGACTTTATACGCATAACAACTATAGCTACTGTTGTATATAGACTTGCAAAAGTTTAATTCATGCTGATAATGCGTAGTAGTCTAACTGGTCTATTACGTAAAACAGAATCTTTGTAATTATACAATTATTATTACGCAAATGATTATTATTATTATTATTATTATTATTAAACCTATGATGCTGTTAAATCTTTAGTAAAAAGAAGTCAATGTAAAATTAAACTTTGCAATCTATTCGTAAGACAAATTGTAGCAAAACTTTCTTACGCTGAGAAAAGCATGATTTTTTTTGTATAGAAGCAAAGCTTTTAGTACTGAGTACAAAATATCTTATTTGAGATTCTATAGATGTTGCACCGGGTTTACTTCAGTTAGCTAAAGGACTTGCACTGAGACTAAGATCAATTGTGCCCTGCATGGTTTCCTTTGTCATCGTCACGGTGAATTTCTTTAGTTAGCTTTAGTTTAATCACACTTTGTTGACTTCATTTTGTTCTGAATAATAAGGTAAAACTATCTTTTGTCAGTTTGTTTAGTATCCACAGCCACAACCGCTGTTGGCTGTTAGTATTTTGAGTGAAGGTTATCTTTAGTATAAGAGTGCCGCGGCGACACAATCGGATTCGGAGGAACCATTTATGCTATATTTAAAGTAATATTTTTTGTTGAATTTCACGTCTTTAGAATTTCACATTACATAACAAAAGTTTGCAATAGAATCATTCTAGTCTGCTAATAGCAGATCAAACTTTTAGATTCATTCATCATAATGCATTTTTTTTGTTTCTGGTAAATGATTGTGTTATTTTTTCGTTATGTATGAGAGAAAACAATGCAATTATGCACGGTACGTTGCGGTCATACTCATGATAATTGTTTCGACGAAGATAATATTTCAAAGAAACACTCCGCAACATTTCATTGTCACCTGAAGTTTTGAAAAAACCAATAGCCGGTTTATACCAAGAAAACCGTTTTATCTTGTAGACGGTTTCCGCGAGATTAAAAAATGGATGGATAACGTGTTTTGTTTTTTAAAATACAATGGGCATAACCTGTAAAATTCTCAGGCGTACGAAAAGCACGTCTCCTTGTGGTAGGACATGTGGTGTCGCGGGAAATATTATTAGCTGAAAACTAAAACTAGCGGTAGTAAGGTGATGTCACGTTGTTAGTAAAAGGTCGGGTTTCTTGATGACTTTAAAAATGGAACTTCATAGAAGCAGGTAGTTTCTTTGTGAAAAAATGCATGGTGTGTCAGGTTATGTTCCGTAACTTGTCCGTTGTGGTTTTGCGATTTTGATGATATTGCATGTGAAAATATAATATGCGTGTATTCTTCTAATATTTTATATTTCTTAACTCCTTAAAGTGTAAAAAATCCCTCTTGAATCACAACTAAACAAAGTTTGCGCTTATCTTACTTTTGAGATTAGTTCAAACTAAATTTAATCTCTTTATTAGTTGCAACATAAAAGGGGGATTATGATGAATGCTGCTACTTTTGATATTATTATAGGTACTGATGCGGCAGAACAGAGAAGCATAAACAAGAACATTATTTAGTCTTTCCACTGAATAAATCGCCCCAAGAATTCTTTCTCGAATCAAACAAATCTTTCGAAGAAAAACAATTTACCTACACGCGGGTTTTGGATCATGATGATTGATGATCTTACTCGCTCATTATCACGATTTGTTATGCTGCATATTATTTTAATCTGTTTAACCTAAATCACTGAAAAAGCAACATCAAAACTCTTATAACTGTAAGTATGCACCACGCAGCATTTAGAGATGTAATAATTTGTTACAAAATGAAACGTTGTTACGCTTATGTTTTTTTGAAGAATTTACTTACGTGACTTACTAAAAAATGTTGCACACTGTCAGTTTAAAACCGAGGCAATCTACGTGCATGGTAACTGGTAGCACATATTTCTAATTAACCTTGTTACCAGAAATAGATGCAGCCAGTGCGACACTTTCAATTCGGCTACGGCTAGTATGAATTTAGAAAACACGAAAAGTTCATTCAAAGTTCTTTTTGAATTAGCATTAAAGCATCCATAATATTCATATCACATAATCATGAAACCCTTTTGAAATGCAAAGCACTCACAAATAATCCTATTTATTTCTGCTCTCTACTTTGATACAAAAAATCAATGTAAAAAGTGAACCTACAGATTTATCATGATCCTGAACCTGAATCAAAGGAAATGTATGTTGAAGTGAAATGAAATCAACATGTATCCAATAAAATTACGTGCTTTGTGTTTGTATCAATCTCAAATCTAAACTACTGCGCTGCTGGTGCCCAATCATCATTATACTATCTCTACGATTCGACCTTATTAGTTTAGCATCAGGCATTATATTTTTCCATTTTTGCAAATAAGTACCATGTAAAAATCCGATTAAGATCACGAAAAATCCTATGCAGACAAATGGGGAAAGCAGGAAAGTTTTATTTTGGTTTGTTACAAGGTAGGATCAAGAAGCTTTTTTGCTTTGATTATGGCTCTTGTTCAGCTAATATCTGTTTGTACTAAAAACATTGCTGAGAGTAAGTACTAACAAAGTAAAGCAACTTTACAAGCAAATTCTAGGTAATTATTCATGTAAAGTATATTTACCAGACAATTTGACCCGCTACGGGAGCATTATTTTTCATAACTGCTACTCATTGTTTTTAAGCTAAGTTACGGATGATTTTGTTTGACCGTTTATATAAATATCAACCGCCACCGCAGGAAAATTACCCATACTCCATATTATATTTTATATAGCATATTATTTGAATGCTCATACTCGGGTCGGAGTTTTTTCTTTCAATTTAAAAAAGTATATATTATTTACTTGTATTAGTGTTTCCGTCCGTAGAATTTTCAGCTTATCGAGAGGACAAGAACCTAGGTACAAAATGAAATTGAGTGCAAAGAGAAATTTTTACAACTGAATGTATACAAAATATGATAATGATATTATGTTATTCAGATCGATGTTTGTCTCTTGGTTTTACATTCATATTTTCATATGGTATAATGCATACTCAACTGTTGAACAGACTTGAGAAATATCAGGAGAAGGAGGATAGCAAAGAAAGAAAGAAAGAAAGTCCTATTTGAAAGAAAAAAATATGAAATCAGTTTTTTGGTTCAAGTACCCATTTTAAGAGAAAAAGGTTTCATTATTACAAAGTTGGTTGAAACGATATTTGAGGAAGAGTTCATGTTATAACAATAATTAGCCTTAATACCATCTACTAGATTACTCAAGTAACGTTGAAAACATTAAGCGAGCTCTCAGGAACTAAAAACTTCTTATCTTGAGATCTACAACATTTTGAGTCATGATTTTCATTCGGATCATTTTAGGAGTGGTTTCGCGATGCGTAAATAACGTTAAGGAAAGAAATTGAGGAAAAGGTACAAAAGAAATAAAAATTATTGCACTTTTCAAGGCTATGCGAACGCCAAACGGTACGTAGCACAGTAAGCCAAATTTGAAATTGCAGGGCTGAAATTTACAACAAAGGCAATATTCAATTCAAGAAAACCGAATTCAGTTAGAAACTTTTGTAGTCTCAAAATGCAATTTAATTTTACCTGCGTATACCACTTCTCCGATATATCACCTTTAACTTGAGCAGCACAAAATGCACCCTTTATATATCTTTTGCATTGCATGGCATGCACTTTAGATGCTTACTCATCTCATCTCCCCTTTGTTAAGCAAGGCAACAGTAACAATGCCAAAGTCTCGTCTGAATTCAAGTGCCCCAGGCAATCAAATCATTTCCTTTTTTAGAGAACCGTGTGCAGCATACTATAAAAGATATTGTATGTATCTTAGGCAACTAAAGCAACCAACGCTGCCAGCGTCGTAGCATGGTGCACAGGGTATTACCAGGGACCATACAATGTACTCAGTTCTGACTCTGCATTTACAATGCCCATTGTTGAATTTGGAACATGAACATGATAATACATGATGAGGTATGAAATGAATGGTAAAACTAGTTGTAAAAAATCCACCGTACTATTAAAATGAAACCACCTGTTTTCCCCTGTATCAATGGATGAGAAACAGAGAATTTCATCTAGCTATGAAAGCCCTTTTCAATTGCACATCGTACATGTAGAGAGACAGAGGGAGTGCAGATAAAACGGAAGCAAAAAATTATGCAGATTGTTGAGTGCTTTGTATTTAAGTACTTTTAAATTAAAAAGTGTCGCACCGTGTTTCATACAGAATTAAATTCCTATCTCCATCGTTATTTTGCTTTCTGGTCTTTTTGAGTTTTTGTTCATATTGAAGTTGATTGAAAGCTAGAACAATTTAATGGGTACAGTATAGACACAAATTGTGGATAAAAAGACAGACAAAACTAAACTACCTTGTTGTGCTCTTATCTTTCCAAAACAGTTGCATTGTCTATATATGCACGCGCTACACAACGATATCACTAATGACATGCATCAAATGTGTATAGCGATTTTTAACGAAAAATAGAGGTTTTCGCATATATTTATTGTAGTTGTGAATTATTTGGCCGCTTTGTTTAACGTGCGACAATTTAAACGGAATTAGAGGAAGGGAAACAGTTTGAACTGAAACACAGATAGGTTGTTGCCGGAACAAAGTGTAGAAAGCCGAGAGGTGAAATCAGATAAATTATTTGTGTACGATAGTGTTTACTTTGTTTAAATTATTGTGTATTTGTTGATTGTGGTTTAAGGATCGTATAGCAGCATTATTTAAAGATATGAAACATAAAAAATTGAATTTATTAAATTAGGAATTACGTGAGCTTTTCAATGAATACAAACGTTTTAACTTTTGTACTACAAACACATAACTAACCCTTATTGTCAACAAATAGTAAACTTCCACAACACTACTTGCGACGCAGAAGCAAAATTGCTCAATACTCTTGGAGAGAGAGGATTCTCTGAGTTAAAGGTAAACTATTGCGACCTATCTATAGTTAATTAATAGAAGTTTAAAACAATTGGTAAATGCACAATATACCGCTTTAAAATGCTTTAAAATAAAATACATAACAACATTTCCAACATTCAAAAATGATGTGTTTTTAACAATGGAGACTTATTTCCATGGGCACTAATTGTATTTAATACAATATCTCAATTTTTATTTTTGGGTGCAATTCCATATTTGTAAAATCCAAAATCATTTACTATTCTATTAAACCAATTTTTCAATTTTATTAAAAGAATTTAAATGGTATTTTTAAGCCCAAAGTTTTCTGTTTTGTTTATCAAAATTCTATACCTATTACTTTTTTTGCACAGTATGAGTAATTTATAGCATTCTAAAGATATAGATATTTAGTTTTCCTGACAGTTTATAATTTGTGTAGCGCTCAGGGAAAAGGGGGCTAATCCGACAGAACACGTTTACCGTAAACGCTTGAATTGTGAGACATGCCTCAAATTCGACCGTATTTCTTCTTTTTGTGGCCCGATTCAAAATTTATTCGATGAAACGCTGTAACTTTGTAATTTTTTCATTATTTAACCAAATTCTGAGTCTGCGGTCCGTTTGTTAAATTTCGGATAAAAGGACCCTTAAATCAGGCCCCTATTTATCAAATATCCAAAATTAAAGGGTCTGCGATACATGACGCATGATTTTAGGTCCATTTTTGACCAGGTTCAACAAACTAGAGATACGGTTGTTAAAATTTAACTAATTAGGCCCTGAAATGGGGCCCTACAATCATGCCCTAACCTATCAAAAATACAAAATTAAAGGATTTATTAGGCTGTGCGACACATGATCTTAGGTCCATTTTTGGCTAGAATTACTAACGTGAGGTCCGTTTGTTAAAATTTAATTATTTAAGCCCTGAAATTAGGCCCTAAATAATTAAGGCCATCAAATATGCAAAATTAAAGGGCCCAAATTAGGACCTGCGGATCCAGGTTTTAACAAGCCGACCTCACATTCGTAATCCTGATTAAAAATGGACCTAATATCATGTGTCGCACAGCCTAATAAATCCTTTAATTTTGTATATTTGATAAGTTAGGGCATAATTGTAGGGCCCAATTTCAGGGCCTTAATAGTTAAATTTTAACAAACGGATCTCTTGTTTGTAATCCTGGTCAAAAATGGACCAAAAATCATGCGTCATGTAGCGCAGACCCTTTAATTTTGGATATTTGATAATTAGGGGTCTGATTTAAGGACCCTATTATCCGAAATTTAACAAACGGACCGCAGACTCAGAATTTGGTTAAATAATGAAAAAATTACAAAGTTACAGCGTTTCATCGAATAAATTTTGAATCGGGCCACAAAAAGAAGAAATACGGTCGAATTTGAGGCATGTCTCACAATTCAAGCGCTTACGGTAAATGTATTTTGTCGGACTAGCCCCCTTATCCCTGAGCGCAACACATTTAAGAAAAAATGCTTTGTGCTTGCACTGAGGTTTTTTTCTCGATTGGTTTCGTAAATAGCAAACCTAGTTTTTCGCACTCTAATGCTATAGTAAATTCGAAATCGTAAATTCATGCGTTCATACAAAGATATTAGGTGAAGATGCTGACTCACAAAATGTAGATAATGAACTGCTGCCTGATGCATAAGTTAGTTTTCCAATTCTTTTGTAGTTTTATTGATTGACTATGGATTTTATGCTTTACCAGTACAAAATGAAGTAAGTACACCACATAAATGTATCGTCATAATTAACCCTTTTATACAAGTTTCCCTTATCAAAAACATTTTTTATTTCGTAGTAAAGTTTATTGGATATTTGGTGTTTGGTATTTCTTGCTAAAAGAAATTCGAAAATTTCAAAACGAATTTTGAATGTTTAAAACTAGCCCACTCCAAAAGTACAAAATCGGCTAAAAGCATTACTACCTCTACTGAGACGACTAAATGGCTATACCATACAAGTATATAAACATAAAAGCCAACGTTTCAGTTTTTTAAGCTAAAATAGTGGTTGTTTCTAAGAAACCATGAAATATTTTTACTTTAAAAAATATTTTTGCAGAATGATTAGCGACTAAACTTTTCTTTGCATTTCTGGAATGTATTTGAAATTATATTGGACTGGCAAATTTATGGTTATATGACAACAAGAGGGTTGCGGTGACTGAAATAGATCACCAGGTTGCAAGAAAAACATGAAAACTAAACTACTTTTGTATTATTCGAAATACAGATGCGTCTAAAAAATTCTTAGCATACTTAACAATAATCTTCCTAAGACCTTGTTGTTCTAATTTATTATGTTTATTGTTTAAAGATGGCATCAAAAAAAACTTGAGATCATAAAGTGCATCGTTGTAAAACCAATGTATAGGGAAAAGCAAAAGCAAAAAAACGATGATACAGTGAGTGGGTACCTTCATGATAAAAAATAAAATGATTTTTGGCGATGTGAAATGGTGGGCCTAATGACGTTCTACTGAGAAAAGAAACGATAAAACCCATCTGCCGTCGTTCGCCAAAACACCCCTTTTCATTTTGAAATCTCTGAAGCCGCATTTCATTCTTAGTCTGATAATCACAGTATTGGCTTTTTTCGCGATTAATCACTTTGCTATTATTGTGGGAATGATGTTGATGTGCGTTTAAAAAGATTTGACACGATTTAGTTTAAATGCAACTAAAATGAGATCACATCTTTTTTAAACTGATCTGGATTATGCTGCTTTAAGACATAGAATGTGGCTTTTAACAAACAAAAAAGTACCAAAAGTACCCACAGTATGCATTCGTGAATTTGTGATCACCATGAAGCATCTGTGCAAAGTAATCAGAGACTCCACAAGGTCAGTCATTTTTTGTTCCATTGTTTCAGTGATCTGATGTAACAAAAAGATTGAGAAGATGTCTGCATCTAAGTTTTTCTAACATGTAATTGGATCGCCACCATCGTAATTCACGCTAGTTAACGCTTCATGATCTAAAATGTCGACTTTTTAGAAGCTTTCAAAGCATGAACTTTGGAAACATTTATGAGTCGGGTTTTTTATATAATTTCAAGTAGACCGTTATGAAAGGTGCTCATTTGAAAATTTCGGCAGTTTTTGCTAGAATAAAACACTGCCCTACTTCCGATAAATTGTGGGATTAAAGTTGGTTTTTTGCTTATAAATCGTTATTGCATTTTTACACCAAATTCTCGTAAAACAATGGTTTGAAACAAATAGAATTTATAGAATCTTGAGTATTATTTGTTTGTAGTTGCACCATATTACGTGTGTCCCAATTTGTTAAAAAGTATCAAAATATTTAGATTTGGTGTACCCATCATTATAGAAACTGTTACACGTACCCGAGAAACTTTACTGTGTTTAAAAAATTGATCCTCATCTTTTGCGCCAAAACTGCTTCAATTGTTCAATTTATTTTTTGAAAAAAGCAAAAAAGCGTTAGTTGTATGGCAAATGGTTGGTTATTCACTCCTTTTCGTCTTACGTTTTTCGATTACTCATAAAAAATGTAAGTACAAATTATTACCTAATTTTTTATTCAAATCATTTTTTCTTCATGCATACAACCACGAAGTGTAACAGTAACCTGGTAGCAAAATTCAAATATATATTTTATTGTGCTTACCACTCGGGGTGAAGTATGGACACGTTTTAAAAGTGGTTTAAAATCGACTTCAGAGTGCAAAATATTATTTTATTGTATTACTACTAGTACAGGTATTGAATGATGCAATAAAATACATAGAATATTTACATAACAAAATATCTTAGATTCAAAAATTCAAGACTGGGTTTTAGGGTTATTTGTTTTCTCCTTCTCTGACGTACATTAATGCATGATATGAAAAGTTTTAATACTACATGCATGGTAGAATCCGAGACACATGATATGATAATAACATTATTTTAAGGTAACTAAGATTCAATTTTCTACTACTGGGACCTTGGAAATATAAATATTTAAAATTAATATTTTAATTTTATACTATTATGTAGATCATTTGTGTATTTTTGGGGATGTTCTTCAAAACCTCCTAAGCGATAATACGATTCTATAAATGCTATAAATACAAGTCTACACGATGACTTTTGCATAATGTAGGTATTCATATGAGAGACTGAATGACTGAACAGATTAGGTATTTTCTCTATAAATCACTACTCAATCCAGTGTACAACTCTGTATTAAATAATTTTAAAAATAGTGTAAAGATCAAGGCCTAACACGTGTAAAAGTGGAAGATTGAAGCAATTTAAATTTTGATGCGAAAATTTGCTGTTGCCATTATATAGGGACTGGGTATGCATGAAAAACTAGCAAGGGCTATAACGTGCACCCTGGCGGATCACCAGCTTATTATCGTTTTTTATTTGCAGATCATAGATCATGAGATAATATTTAGCGTATCAAAACCAGCCATTGTGATTTAATTTCTTTGAAAAACCTGCAGATTTTGAAACTTTTGCACTTTGCACACTCATATACCCATCAGAAGCTATGCAAGCACGATTGCCTGCAGAAATCCGATAAACTAAAATGTTGCGCGTATCTTTATGCATTAGTAATTTGATATTTGCAACAATGAGCAAACTTATGATCTACCAACAAATATCTGTGTGTACCATTCATTCATTATCATTATTATTTTTGTTGCTTTTTACAGGGAGGCGGAGATAAAGACCTTCCAAAAAGGGATATGAGCCATTAACAACAAATACTTGTACTATTGCACCACAAGCCGCACCAAACAACGTTTTCGGCAACAATAACGCAACAATGCTGCCTTACCACTATTGCGGAGGCGTATAACAGTGTGTAGAGCCGCAGCAGTGGCCACTGGTCACAAAAGGCAAGGTTGGCCCCTTCTCTTTTTGATGTTCACAGTTGAATACGATGATGATGCATTCTAGCATTTGATATTGAAAATATCCTTGAGATTACAGCGTTTTAATATCATTTCCCTATACAAAATGCAGGATATTCGCAAGAATTATTGCCGATAAAAAAGAGGATGATGTTTCATGAACATCATCATCATCCTCTGCAGAATTTGGTTTAACAATTTTGCATTACTTTTTCTGATGAAGTGAAAAAGGAGAGTAAAAAAGTTTTTCCTGTTTTTATCCGCTGTAATCTGGGCGCATGGGCACTGAGCATTGTTAATGATTCCTGCGCTGTGAAAAAATAAGTAGGACTGGGACTACAGGCTCTCTGTTAGCAGTTAAAAAATAAATGGCTACTTTTTTTCGTGAACTGAACTACATTACAAGTACATCGTGTTTACAAGTGTAATTAAGGCTAGTTTGTTGGGGAAATGTACGGGTGTTAACAAAGTGAAGCGTGATGATTTGGGCTCTGTGAAATGAGTTGAAATGAAAACATGAAAGCACAATAATATATTAAAGTAACAAGCGATTTTGTATTTCGATTTCGTTTGAAACATTTTTAACAGAAAGAAAAACTGCAAGATCGATCTAGAAATCCTGTATAATCCTTTTTAAAGTCCGAAGAGAATGAAATTGAGGAACTACAGAGTGAAGTAAAACAATGCGCGAAACAAAAGTAGTAATTAAAGACTTGGTACATTAAAGTGCAGTGCTGTGTTCAAGTTTAAGTACACGGTTTTTGCGCACGCCTTTGTTCTAAACTGAAAGAATGACAGTTGGGCTCACAGTTCGCTGCTGTTGAGCACGAAAAATGTGAAGCAACGCCAGGTGTCGGAGATTAAGAGGAAGTTTAATGTGTCCTTTAGAGTATAGATGACTTGGCTTTTGTAAGGCAAAAATGAATTCTGAAACTGACAGACACCTGTCGTGTCTTTGCAGATATTGTGCTAAAACAACTAGTAAACTTATTGTAAAAAGTCAACCAAGATGCCAAAGGGTGAGAGAAATCTGATTTAGTGTTTCTCCAGTCCCGTGGAGTTGTGTTGTGTGCTTTGTGCTCTGCTGACTGCAAAAGTGAATGGGGTAATGTGAGAATATATTAAGATTACACATTACACCCCGTGCCAAAGCTACAGTGAAACAAGTGGTTTCAAAGTTTCAAAGGATTTCATAATTCCCGTAAATAAGTAAAGGAGAGAAAATGTTGATGAGACTGAGGAAAAGGCTGTTCTACTTCCTGGCTTGCCTGGGAATCGGTTCTTTATGCACCTATAGGATATACAATATCCAGAGCAAAGAGTATCCTGATTATGACAGGTAAGCTTGAAACAATGGTTTAATTTGCAAAAACGCTTTCTGTAAAAATCAATAAAAACATTTTGTCATGATTTTTCAGCAATTACATGGATAATGCAATGCGAGCAGCAAAAAGCTCTCGTGATATTCACGTTGTGATCGGTTATTATCAGGGCAATAATTTGCCGTGGGTCAACAATGAAAACATCACAAATGGTATGGTATATTTTTGCTTTTAGGAAATTGTCATTTCATGTAGCAAATGTATTAAATCTATTCTTTCTTTTCGCGTAAATCGGCAGAAATCCTTAATCAAAACATGTACTCTCCGGACGCTTCTGCCGGTAAAAACGGAGAAGCCGTTATTATTCCCCCGTTTGAGTCCCCCAAAATGAACAAGCTGTTCCAAATCAACCGCTTCAACCTCATGGCCAGTGACCGCATCCCATTGAATAGGTCACTGCCTGACGTAAGGAAAAAAGAGTGTCGGGCAAAAACCTACCAAGTTCAAGATTTGCCCACAACCAGTGTCATTATTGTTTTCCACAATGAGGCGTGGTCCACGCTGATGCGAACAGTGTACAGTGTAATTAATCGATCGCCGAGAAGTGTCCTCACTGAGATTATTCTGGTCGATGATGCTAGTCAAAGAAGTATGCATTCAGCACATTTTAAATGCATTACAAACATATTATGCTTGATTTTCAGAAGTACGAGAATAAATTAATATTGGATTCATATTTTGTTCGGTTCAGATTTCTTGAAGGAATCTCTGGATGCCCATGTGTCTCAGTTGTCCGTTCCGGTGAAAGTAATTCATACCTCGGAACGTGTGGGCTTAATCCAAGCCCGACTTTTGGGCGCAAAGGAAGCATCCGGTCAAGTGCTCACATTTTTAGACGCTCATTGCGAATGTACTCATGGTATGTCCAAGTTTATAAAATTACAAAAAAAAAACTATAATAAAACATTACTATAGATCATTTCACGCTCATTAAATTTTAATTGTGATGTATCACGTCCACAGGATGGCTTGAACCTTTGCTTGACCGCATTCGCGAAAATCGACGTTCCATCGTTAGCCCCGTAATTGACATTATTAACGACGAAACATTCCAGTACGTCCGAAGCTTTGAACTGCATCAGGGCGGTTTTAATTGGGCTCTTCACTTCAGATGGTTCTCACTTCCGCTAGACATCATTGCTCAACGTCAGGGGGATCCCACTCAGCCATTTAAGTAAGTTCGGATGTAACTGTTTTTTATTATTCTATTTTTTATTGACAAGTAACAGTTTGACACTTTTTGCACAAAAATGCCTGCCATCATCACGCCATGTCTCCGCCATATCGTAATCATACAAATGTTCTGCTTTACTGCTGCTGTCACTGTGTAGAGAGCTTTGTTAGATTTTTATGGTAGAGTGATTTAGATTAGGAACAGAAAAAAAGAGATTCATGTTGTTTCATTTCGTTCAGGTCATAAAACTGTTCATCGTTTTTGGGATCCTCCTTTAACAACGTTATGCACAGGAAGTAGTGACCGTGACTTGTGATTTGTGTAAAAAACTGTCACAAAATTAAGTTAGATACTTTCCTATTTTTAAAAAAAAGTTGACAAAAAAAGCTAATACGATGAATAGGTGGCCAGGATATATAGGTACCATAATATATCAATTAACTTTTTAGTGGTAGTGCTAAAAAAACTCTTTTTTCAAAATGACATGAATCTTTTGTTCCGTAACGAGATGTGGTGAACTCTAGATACCTAATCAAGCATGTTTTTTATTCAGAAGTCAAAACTCTACTTTTTCCATTGACTCCCCTCGTCCGTAAAAACCATACAATTTGATGTAGCTTCTTATGAATTAGAAGTTCGGATGCATTCAAAATTCACATACCTACTCAATATCATGTTTTATCAGAGATGATTTTTTTGCATGCTATATGGCTCAAACTAACTCACGCACATTCATTCTCATGCACTCACGCGTAATTCTAACTGTAATACCGATTTATGAATGTGATACTTCTACTTGGTGCACTAAATTGTGTTGTTTGCATTGTACCGATGTAGTATAGAAGTTGCACATTAAACCAAACATTTTCGCAAAAATGATCTGAGCCGTGCATCCTGTTTCTTATTTATTATTATTAAGGCTATCATTTTGATTTACTTTTTAACAATGACTGGATTTCCTTTTTTAGAACACCCGTCATGGCTGGTGGGCTTTTTTCCGTGGATAGAAAATTTTTCTATGAACTCGGAGCTTACGACGAACAAATGAAAATTTGGGGCGGAGAAAACCACGAATTGAGTTTTAGGGTGAGAAAAAAATGAAAATTGTAGGTTTACAAACTCTCAAAATTGCGAATGAATATTACACTCTTCTTTGATGCTTTTATAGGGATGGATGTGTGGTGCGGTTCTTGAAATTGCTCCTTGTTCTCATGTGGGTCATCTTTTTCGCAAATCCTCGCCATACTCATTCCCCGGTGGGGTAGGAGACACTCTCAATGCCAATTTGGCCCGCGTGGCCCTTGTCTGGATGGACGAGTGGAAAGATTTCTTTTTCAAGATCCATCCCGAAGTAGCTGTCTACGCACACAACCAATCTATTGCCGACAGGCTTGACCTTCGTCACAATAAGCTGCAATGCAAGTCCTTCAAATGGTACCTGGATAACATTTGGCCCAGTCATTTCATGCCCATGCAAGACCGTTTCTTTGGCAAGGTGCGAAATCAAAAGAATCAAAAGTGTCTCCAGTCACCCCGGACAAAAACATTTGGCCAGCCATACGGGGTTGCTTCCGTCAGCGATTGCATTATTGAGCTATATGCCCCACAAATGTTCATCCTCACACCGGACGGATACTTCAAAACGGACGATAGTGTTTGTCTAGATGCTCCAGAATACAAGGAACCTGAGTCAGAAGTGAGGATCATGGCTTGCAACACTTTGGACAGACAAAAGTGGCGATGGGATAAGAACGCGGAAAAAATTGTGCATCAAGCCAGTGGAAAATGCTTGGATCTTCCTGGAAGGAAGAAACCCCTAAGCCCAACAACGACAGGGGGAATTGCTCTGGAGTTGAGGGCATGTGATGACAAATCCAAGTCTCAGTTGTGGACTTTGGAGGATGTTAGTTGGAGATAATATTTACTAAAAAAACTATTTTATATTTAGTTACCTACTTGTTTTAGTCCAGTGATAATATTTCGCATGATATAATGTTCTCGATAAAAAACTAAAATACCGTGTCGCGTACTATGATTTACAGACTCGATAACCCAGTGACGTTTTATGTGTATATTTTTGTGTACTTACATTGTAAATATGAACTTATTGATTCTTGTTACCTTCAATTGTGATTAAACTTTTAAATGCAAGCTTATAATTTATGCACTGGCTTCCCGATAATAACTTGATTTCAAAACGCTTATAAAAATGCATCAACGCAATATTGCAATCAAGTTTACTCTTTATAACCGTTTTATAATGACAGAAGTCATTCTTGGAGCAGCTAGTTTTTATATCTTAACTCATGTTAGAAATGCAAGAGAATAATTTCATATTTATCAAATACAGGAGTTTCATACATTTGCCTTTAAAGATTGTCCTTCTTACTACTCCATCATTTGCAAAATCTTGAAAAAGTATTCGACTTCCATTTCAGCATCATCCTCTAGATCCGTGCAATGCACCGCATTTTCTACCCTAGAGTTCCCATACTTTGCTCGCAAAGACTCGGGACGCAATTTCTTGGCTAGAATCTGTATAAAATTCAAAATGTCGTGAATATACCATTGGCAATATTCTTATGAGCATCATATAATCGAGTTTATTTTTCTTTTACGGGATCCATTGGCCCTGTCAATTCCCTGAAAGCTTTTGCAGTCTTTTCTCCACATCCCGAGATCTCCATTACAATACTTGGCCCAATGGACAGTTCGGCAGTCATCAGACTGAACTCTGGAAGAACGCCCTTGTAAATTTCGTAATGCTCCTCAGCGTGTGTTCGGTCCAGATAAAATAGCTCCATGGCGGAAATCTGAAATCCGGCTGTGACAATGTCGTGCATTATCTTTCCAGCGCATCCTGTAAAATACAGAATGAACAATGTTCAACATTCATTTTGGGAATTTTCATTTTTCTCGCTTCACCCCATACATTTACCTGCTTTAACTGCATGAGGCTTGATAATCGCCAAAGTACTACATTTGCCAATCATTGCCACCGGAGCCAAACGGGGAAGTAGAAGGCGACAGTCCGTAAAAAAGAAGGAAGAGTCCCTTATCACACATTCAGGGCTTTCCGAGACGTCCACTCCGCACAAGATAATATTTTTCCCATATAGAGCTCTCAAACTCCATGCGTTTTTCAGTTTGGCTTTGCCAGGATCCATGTCACCAGCCATATCCATTAGACGTCGAATGGAGTTTTCACCAACAAGGAGAAATGCAACCACGGGTGCAGAGGTAACATGTTGAATCAATTCCCTTAAGTGCGCAATAAATAAAAAATTACAATAATGTGTGCAATGGGAAAACATTTGAATCTATGATTCTAGAAAACACACTTAAAGAAATCCTCGGCCTTGTATTGTCGGTAAAAAGTTTGTGCCATTTCTGGTGTAAACCAAGCCATACGACAACGTAATATACGAAATTCTCTTTCCAACGCTTCGTAAATTTGACCAAGGCATTGCACAGCGTGTGGTCGAATTAGAAGGAAAGTTCGTTCATTTCTCGGTTCGAGAAACTGTCTGGTGCAGCCTGAGAAATGGGGCAATCCAATAAGAAGCTACTATACTACTGAAATAAAAACTGAAGGTAAACTATAACTAGTCTTACTGTCTGCATATTCAATAACTGTCATTTGACGACCATAGATGTTGATGACATTTCCCAGAATTAGATTCGGTAAAGTAACCGTGTCCACGCGCAAACGTCGAAGGAATCGACAATTTTTAATCAAGTCAGTCTGTTAATGTAAAATTTTACTGAAAAGCAGTTTTGCATACGATATTTAAAGCAGAATTTTAAAAATGCAAACTTACTATTTCACAGGTTTTATCAATATCATAATACACCAGAGTGTACTTTTTAATCAGATCTGATTCTCGGTCGTACCACTCCAGTACGAATATTAGCTTTTCAGGTACCGCCTGATTATATGATAGCAAAGTATAAATATCATAAAATTCGTAATTTTTAAGCTTTTAACCAATTAAAAGTCTTACCGATCTACGACTAGACCTGGCACAAGTTCCCCCAGGCATTCCACAGTAGCCTTTGGCACAACACTCTCTGGAGTCGATCCATCCAGGACGAGTGCCCGCTGGAACGTAGGGTGGAGGAGTTTCCAACGGTTTGGTTAGCTTGCACCTCCAGTCATTTGTTTTGCCGTAACAGGGGCACTGTTGGTCAGCCATTCTGGCTTTTATGGTATTTCAAACCAGAAACCAAAATCCTTTAAAAAATTGTAGATTTTATTTCAAGCACAATGAAGTATTCATTTCATCGTTCATGTTATCTTCATAATATTTTGTGATGAAAAATGCTTGAATTTATATTACCGTATTGTTTTCATTTCATGGCGACCGAAATGGGGTCAGCCAAAGATAACTTGACAAAGGTGAATGGGGCATTGTGAGACACAATTGACAATTGAATTGTTCTTATGCTGTACTTTGTACTTCATGTAATTAAAAATTAAAATGGCCCAAACTTTTTTAGTGTTTTCTAATACTGTCTTTTTACAAGTAAAAACAAGTTCATTTTTAAACCCTAAGAAAATGGCGTATACCATCTTTTCCGTTTTGATTCTTTCCAACTTACAGCTCACATGTCCTCAGGCTATAGAGGACGACCCCGAAATGACAATAAATCACGATGCCGAAAACACTGATCCCCTCACCGGCTTCCAGAACCCCTTTCGCCACCAAAGACTGGACGCAGACGCGGTGGTAATCCAACGGCGAAATTTTGCCGTGACCACGTACCATCTTGCGGATGACCCAAACGGGCATCCCATTTTTACCCGACCTCTAAAGGATCGTGGGAAAAAGTTCATTTTCTTTAACAATCCCTCCTTTCCTCAAGGCTCAGGTCATTACATCGTCTTGAGAAAAATGGAGGGTCAGAATAAACGCCAAGGATTTGCCCCTGTACCTCAGTCTAAACAAAAGGGTAATCCAGTGAACAAAATGCCCCAATTTTTGTACGAGACATTTACATTAAGTTTCAAGTAAGATTAAAAATGAAGGAATATAATAACCTACGGTTATCCAACCGTTATATATAACCTACCTAATTCATTTCTTAATTGCCAGGGACAGCCTCTCAGGTTCCGTTACCGATCTTGACCCATTTCAGTACAAACGCGTAAGATTCCGTACAGCGAAACGCAGGCGACGTCCCAATCTTCGCCGAAAGTTGCTTCGGCAAATGAAGCGGCGGAAGAAGGGACGCAAAGGTCCGTTTAAGGTGGGACCCTTCCGTAGAAGATCTCGGGGAAAGCGTGAAACGTCACAAGATAAAGAATCCTGTGTGGTTGGGGAGAGGCGGTGTTTCAATTCCGTGCTCTTTGATTCATAGATTTATAAAATTTCATAAAACTGACATTTCTTACCAAATTTTTGTTGAAAAAGTGAATAAAAGTAAAGCCAAATTTATACGCCGTCTAAGATTTCTATGCAAAATGAGTTTATAAAAGAGCCAGCTGCAAGCCAGTCAAGTTGTGTTTTTCTCGCATGCACTCATTTCTTGAAGGACGAATCTGTGAATTTTCATGTTCTAATCAAAATTAACAGTTAATTATCCGAATTCTTAATAAAATAACGGCAGTGCTTGTTAAAGTTGTTAAAAAATTGGTTTCAGGGATTAAAATAATCACTTTCGGTGTTTAAAATGGGTTCATCTAATAGCAAAGACAGTGGTCTGAAAAAGAGGGGTGCCGCCGGTGAGGATGTCACCAGAGTTTCCAGTGGGGTACGCTTTTACCACGATGAATCTTAACTGGATTTGTGATTTTGAGACTAATTATGATTGATTTTATTGCGCATTCCAAAACATTTCACAGAAAACTAAATAGAACAGGGAAAATTATCCTACGCTAGAAACTAGTATTCACAATAAATAAAATATGATTGATTTTTGTTCTTTGATTAAGCAGTTCCGTTCCGAGAATAGTGAGTTCACCTGGAAGATTGAAAACTTTGACGTGGTGCGACAATCCAAGGATGCAATCTGTGCTCAGAAGTTTGAGCTTCAGGTGGGCGAGAAAATTGGACTTCCTTGCAAATTTGTGTGTTATCTGCACTACGTGGATGATGCGGAGAACGTCGACGAAACTGTGGATGAGGCGGGGAAAAATTGGATCGGGATCTACTACAACTTGGTTCATGCACCGGAAGGGGTGACCAACGTGAATACTCAGATGCAGGTGGAAATCTTCAACAAGTTTGGACAAAGAGTTGTCAATTTCAATGGTAAAGTGGAGTCAACTGACGAGCTTTCTGTACTGCATGGAGGTAATTAACATTTTAAAGATGAAGTAGTATGGTGTCAGCGTTTGGTTATTTATTCTGTTTATGCAGGCGGTATTGCGGATCTGATCAACAAGCAGGGATGGGGCTTTTCTCACGTGGTCAGCCAGGATGTTCGAGTTGACCAACTTCCGTTGATTAATGGCTGTTTGGTGATTTACATTGGATTTACCATTTTCGCTCCTAATCCAACTATTACTCATAGTGGTAGTCTTTTACGTCTGCGTAAAATGGAGACAAATGGACCTCGTGGGATGTGCAAGTCTTTGCATAATCTGTTGAAGGACTTTGGCAAGTTACTGGATGAGGATAAGGATGGAACTGGGGAAGAAAGGTCTTTACGATTCTCGGATGTTAAAATCTTAACGCGAGATCAGCAAGTGTTGAAAGCGCACAAAGCTATACTTTCAGGTTTGGTGTTGAAAGAATTACTAATCATGTTTCAGAAATTTTGCAATTACGTAATATTATAAAATATGAATGTGTTAATGGTTGATTCTTAATGATTTAGCTCGCAGTCCTGTATTTGAAGCCATGTTTCGGAACGACATGTTGGAATCCCAGACCGGTGTGATTCGGGTTGACGATTTGTCTTCAGCCACAATGAAAACTCTTCTACAATTCATCTACACTGGAACGCTGCCCCACAACTGGTTCAGGGCAGAAGTTGTGGTTGAGTTAACAAATGCCGCAGCAAAGTACGAGATGAAAGATCTTCTGGAATTTCTAGATGGTCATCTGGGAAGTGTTTGCGATGAGCAAACGGCTGGGAAACTACTCTTATTGGCGTCCCGTTTACGTCTCGAAAAGGCAGAAAAGAATATTTTGGAATACATCAAGCAACATGGTGTCAGTAAATCAAAGGACTTTCTCTCCATTGTCAAGAACATTGCCGCGACTCCTGAAGATCCCAAGTAAATCTAGTAATCGAAATGCTCTAAATGATTAATGTGTATGTTCGTTCATTTGTAGGTGGTTAGTGTAGTGATTAGTTACTGTACTAACATTTTATTGCAGTTTTTGTGTAGTTTTCACAATGAAAATTCTAAGAATACTAAATGTACTAAGAAGGTCCTGTTTATATGTATCTCACTTAATTAATTTAAAAATTAAAAGGATTTGAACGGTTTTTGGGATAACATGATATGATATTTGTAATTAGGAAAGGAATTTTTCCTTGTACATCTTCAATTTAAACCTATGAAAGTCTTGTAGTCATAATTAACTTTTTAGTGCATTTTAAGTCATCGCATCCATGGAAACTTAAACCTAAGAAGACTACCGAAGTTTATCTTCAGTTTAATTATTAGCGTTGTATGATTTATGATTTTACATGTTGAAATAAAAGTATTTTTTGTAAGTATTGGTTACAGTACTTTTTTTCAATTTTAAACAAGAGGTGGATTACCACCCTCATAGTCTTCGGCTTCATCGTTCTGGTTGTCAGTGTTGCTTTCTCCATTTTCCTCAAGAATCACTTTTCCAAACTCCCAGACCTCGTCATGTAAACTTTCTTCCTTGTAATAGTACTTTCCCACATCCAAATCCAGTTGTACTTTATCTCCATCCACATACTGGCCTTTTCCTACCAACTCCAAATCCACCCACTTTGCCCATCTTTGCAGAACCTCAAAGCTAATTCCATCTTCGTCTTCTTCCATTTCTGCACTTTGTGTACTATTTCCCTCCGCGGTCCCATTTCCAACTTTCTTCAGTTGCATTGTCCACAAGGTGTAAGGACTTACAAGAATCCTTTCTTTTTTCATCAAGTCATACATGTCATTGGTTTCGCCTCCCTCAACAAGTGCATACTCCAGGGTCATGTTCTTTTCCGTCATTGCATAAAAATCGTTGCCCCACTTATAATATGATATTCCACTGTGTGTCATCACAACTTTGAATTCCTGCAATTGTTTCCGAAATTCTCTCTCTTCCATATCTGCCTTAACCTTAAAGTTTAGTTCAATCTTGTGACATTTCACTGCGTCTCTGCTAGCCTCCCTTACATCGGCCTTCAAATGCACCTTCCTCCCACCTAACAAGTTCCGAATTGCCGAGCCCCATTTGCTATTCTCCCAAACATAGAAAGGCTTGTCGTAAAAGTCCCCTTTCTGGTAGTTGTCACTTTCATCAATATCATTCTCTAATTCCATTGCCCATTTTTGTACTTGTCTTTTGTAATACTCCTTTCCTTTACGATCGTGTCCGTTTTTCGGATCATAACTTTTTGCAAAGGGAAACGTCCACATTTTTACCGCATGCCAAGCTCTTTGATACTCTCTTTCCAGCAAATTTTCTCCCAGTTCACTTTCCAATTCATCAGCGGCCACAATCATGTTGTGATGTCCTGAACCTTTGTTCTTCCTGGACAATGCTAAATATGTAGTAAGTTTCCGTATGTTTTGAAACTGCTCAATGGAATCGTACAGATCAATAATCCAGATAAGTCCATCTTGAATTCGGTCGAAAGCTTCCAAATAAACCACGTCATTTACACCATCCACCAAATAGCTCAGATTCTCTTTAATCTTCTTCGCGTGCCCTTGCACCTGCCATTCATGAGCTGCATTGCGAATTTCATGTTCATCCAGTCGCCCAGTGTTCCTATTTAAGGTTGTTTTTAAAGCTGAAAAATAGCTGAGTATGGATTTGACCAAAGGCTCAAAACTTTGTTCTGTCAACATTCTTCTTTCATGGGCGTCCCTTGCTAAAATCTCAACTTGCCCCAGAAGCTCTTCCAACCTAGCCATCTTTCCAGAGTCATTTGCAAACTTTTCCTGGAGACTTGACAAAGTTCTGTTGTCCAGATATACAAATTCAGATGCGTTCTTGTTAGTACGAGCCGCTAGCCAAGCACTAGTTAATGCAACAAGAGTATCAACTTCCTGAATTACTGCGGTCGTAACATAATTATCTGGTGGACTGGCTAAAATACCCACCAGATCCTTTGCAGTTAGAAAATTTATTATGTTAACTGCTAGTGGAAGCACTTGAGAAATTTGACCAAGCTCAAGAATCTCTTTGATATCCTCTTGTCGCCTTATCTGCCACTCAATGTCGCCCCAGTTCCTGGCTTCTTCTTCCGTGCTATTCACCAACTGTGTAAACTTGCGTTCCAAAACTTCCATCTTCTGATACCTGTCCGTCATTGCATTTACAACGGCCGAGAGCAACGCCTCTTTTTCCCAATCCCGCACACGTTCAACCCTTTCTTGTAGATTCAGTTCAGCAAACCTTTGAACTTCCATCATCACTGCAGTCAGGTTTGACCCAGAGTATCGGTCAAATTGCTGGTTTATGTGGTTCAAATAGCCAGTACTGTAAAGCCCTACAAAACTCGTCATATCATCCTGCTTCAAACTTGCTATCTTGCTGTAGGCAGCAGCCAGTAGCAAGTTGGCTACGTTGGCGGTTCGAGCGTCTGTCTGTGCAAATTGTATGAATCGTTCAAATTTTCTAATGAAGTCAATATACTTCCGAGATGATGCGTTGTCCGAGTTTCCCAAACTTTGGAATTCGTCCAGAAAGAGTCGTATCTGATCCGCTGTGTCTCCCAAAATGTATGGCTTTTTATTCACCATGTCTACAAACTCTGTTGTTGCTTGTTGGTCATCATTCTGAAAGTTTCTCATAAAGTTGGCCAAACTTTTCCATTTGACAATATTATAAGTTGGGGATTTCGCTTTTTGAATTCCTTCCGTGTTTAAATCTTCATAATATGTTACGCCTTCATCACCGGAATTAGTCCGAGGCTCCCGCTGTTCGCAATTACCCCACGCCCAGAAGAATAGGCGTTTCCTTTTACAAGTCATTCCTTTGCCTGGTCTCCCCCCGGGACCGCCTTTTCCGGGATTTCCATGTACGCCCACTTTGCCTGATTTCTCACTTGTTTGAATCACCCCAGCAAAACTTTTCTGGACATCGCCAATTAAATTCAACTGACATTTTCCAGCAACACCCGGTAAACCTCCAAACCCTCCTAGACCACCGTCACCTCCGGAATACCCAGAGTACCCATCAAACTCCGTTCGACTTGCTTTGTACACCAGCAAGTTCAAGTCTGTCACCTCGTGTGATTTACTACCGTACGCAGTAGCTGGTCCATCCGGTCCACTTCCCCCATCACCTCCATCTTGACCCTGACCTCCATCCCCACCATCACAATTTATTCTAAGGGAATCGCCATTTTTATCTCGATTTACTTGAACCATATATCCAAGCACGGAGCCTCCGGGACCCCCGGGTGGTCCTGGTAAACCAGACGTGCCATTCTCTCCATAGGTGTCTCGGCCAGACCTTGCCTTGTCCGGAAGCACTGCTTGTGCGTCATACCCTGCCAAATTAATATTACGTTGCCCCACAACGACCCAGTAAGGTGCTATTAAAACCAGATTCAGCTCTCTTCCCACCGCAAAGATATCTTCGTCCAGGAAAATTGTGTGACTTGCGTAAACTTCCACCATCTTTACATCGTTACCATATCCACATAGCCGGTCATCATTTAATTTCTGTGCAAACTCACTGATCCTTACAAAGTTGCCCGAAATGTTAACCCTGCCGGGGCTACATTGCACTTGGCTATTTTTCATGGCAAATTTCATGATGTTCATCAGTATTTCGGCCAAATAGGACTTTTCTTGCTCGTCCAACTTTCTGGAAAATGCTTTCAACTGTGCTGACACAGGAATACCTGCTACCACTTCCAGCAAACTTAGCCATCCACTTGTTCCGTTTCTAGGGAAGTCTGTGCCCTTTTTGCTTTGGAAACTGTATTTAGCGACTTCAGTTTCGGCTATCTGGCAAAATTTTAACCAATGCTTTTTGGCTGCGTAGTCGTCCCTCAACTTGGTAATAGCGTGTAACCACGTTTCCCCAACTTTCGAGCTGTCATCCGCCTCGAAAAATTCAATGTAAGTTTGCTGACGCGTCATAAAGCTTTCAAATCGACTGCTAACATGGTATCCTACTTTTCTCATGGCTCTGGTGAGCATCTCAGCTATTTCCACTACATTAACCGTTACTTTTTGTTCCAACGTAGTATTCATGATTTGTTGGAGCTTTTCTGCCAAAACAGAAAATTCCAATTGTACAGTGTCAGTAGTCTCAATAATTTCCTCCAGATTATCACACTCTGCGTATTTCTTTGTTTCCATCCAATTTTCAAAATGAGTTGCTAGCTTCTCAATGCTAGTGGCTATTTCCCTATTGACAGTTTGAGAAATGCGACGGACACTCAGCGTCGTACTGTCCTTGAGAGTATAGCCAAAATCAGAGTAATTTGATGGTGCAAATTGCAACTCATTTTCGTACATATTTTGAATCCTTTTTCTGGTCTGAGCTACTGCCGTGGACTTGCTGAGCGGTCCACACTTTTCCGGGTCTCGGGAAAATGTGATTTTTGGGGTGCCTCCATCTTTGTCCTTTTCCAAAAGAATTTCCACAAATTGAATTTTCTTTTCGATTACGTTTCGCTGGTCCGGGGATAACTGGGAGGAACTTAAGGCCAACTTATCGTGGAGTGACCTATTGTAAAAATTGAGGAATTCGGTAATTTCATGAAGAATCGTTTTATCGGGAATGTATCTGCCTCTTGCGTTGTAACTGTTGACTTTGGTCACTACTAAACCAAAGGAGTTCTTGTACTTGGGCAGGTTTTTGATAAACTTGGTAGCGTGGGTAGTCAACAGGTCAAAGTCCAACCGGTCGTTACCCAGCTTGACGGAAGAGTGAATGACGAGGAAAAGCATTTTGAGTTGACCAACCTTCCGTCGGACAACGTGATTCATGAAAAAGTTTGCTGCTAAATCTTGCTCTGGGCCACGGGTGTCATCAAACCCGGGGCAATCGTAGAATGCCGTAAGCTCCGCGTTTGGATAGCCATTCTCATCTTCAACAATGACTAGTTCTGGAATAAGCGTTTTGGATGTCGTGGACGGACCACTGATTTTGTAGTTGTCGTCTATTATGACAAGTCTGTCACTTTCGGTGAGCACTGCGTGGACGCTGTCAAGGTTGCCAGAAAGGATTTGGCTTATTGTTGTTTTTCCCGATCCCGTATTTCCCAAAATGAGCATTGCCTTGTCAATGTACTTCTTCTGGTCAATGAGGTCCGTGCCTTGCTTCAGAAGGGAAAGCAGGTCCAAGCGAGAGTACTCCAGGGATCCTGACGAGTTTGAGTACTTGGGAGGCAATCTCTCGCAGTGTTCTTCATCGTCTTCAATGCTGTTTGACAGGGGTAGTGCTGGATTGGGAATCAATGAAATAAAAATAACAGTACCGTCATATTTGCTACATAGTATTATCATGAATTACCATTTTTATTGTCCACAGGGATCTTTCCCCGGCCAAAGAATCCGTACACGTTACCGTTGATAATGGTAATCTAAACAATAGACAAAAATCCGAAGCAAACAATTCATTAATGCATTCAAATCTGCATCCTTGGTCCAATGAAAGACCTAAGAATTGAGTACAATTTCAGAAACTTCGTCTTTGAGGACGTAAATTAAGCTCTATATGTTTTTCATGAAAATGAAAATGGTTTTTTAAAACGAAGCTTGTGCTACTGCGTACTACAAGCAACATGTATGTGATTAGTTGCTTATAAACTTGAAACTTACGTGGTTCAGAACTCCAAGAAATAAAAGTAAAGCAAGAGTATTTTTCTGGGGATATTTGCGTCTATCCATTTTCACGGTTGTCGTAGAGAATAGAATGTTCGTTGATATTTTGTCTTCTTAAGTAAAGAACTTCAATAATATGAGGGATAATTTTTGTCTTATAAAGATTCAAGAATTCGTATTTCAACGTTTAATGGGCATTTGTGCATGGAATTGCACTAGAGATAACTTCAAATAAAAACACCCACCACCCACACATGATATAATTTTATGGATGATCTGTATTACTCGCACTTAAGTAGGAATGCAGTAGTCTCAACTGGACTAGCAGGCAGTTGACCAGCGAGTGAAAATGTTTTTAATTAAATGAGTATCTTATATGAAGTCATTCTTTCTTATGACTCATCATTAAAGCAGATTAACTATATTGAGAACCATTCTCTATGAAAGTGTAATCATGTCTGACCATTCGCGTCCTTCCGACATTCAGCATTTGACCCAGCTTCAAATATGCAATCCATACTAAACTAATTCTATTGATAATCTCTTAAATTTTTATATCAATCGATCGGTGAATTTGAAATCCAGGCGAATTTCTTTAAGATCTGTCAGCAGAACACTCTTTCATTGTCTTTATAAATCATATAGCTACATAGTACTACATAATAAATATTATTTAATATTAAATCAATTTCATATCAATATAAATTTGTCAAGGTTATTTCTGCAACAACTGGAACCTTATTGAAAGCATTTCGCTGCAGCAAAATTTATAAAATGTATGTCTTCACAGTTTTTTTTTTGCTGAGATAATGCATAATACATACACCAACTGCAGATATGGTTCGAAACAAATTTAAATCGTAATTTGGTAAAAAGAAAAACACATAATAATGTATTGCAGTATGCTTGCATAAATATTATGTAGCTCTTCTACTGCAAGTAGACGATAAATATGAAATATGTTAAGTTGCTAGGTTGTAACATAATATGGTGTGCATGTCAGCAAATAACATATCAAAATTAAAACTATTATAAATTAAAGTTTCAGGTCATTATAGGTTATCAGTTTTACTAGTGTCAAATATAGTTTAAGATTAATCATTTAAAGAGAGAAGGCGTTTTTCGATTTACTTATCATTCAAAAACTTATTGTCATTCGTGTATTTTACCGTTTTTCATCGTCTCTGCCAACACATCAATCTATATATCTTGCTTGCGATTAAAACATAATTATATATTTACCCATAACATTTACTGTCCATTGCAATAAACATTGAATGAATATAATATGATATAACAAACCACGCAGATGGATCATGAAAAATATTCATCTTAGTTATAGTTGATGAGGCTTGCATGAAAATAAAAATATGAAAATACTTGTTTATTCAATGAAGTTTGAACTGGTTCAATCTTTGGGTGGATATATATATTATGAGACCTTAATAACGTTAGATTACTAATGTGAACAAAGCGAAAATTAAATGTTCCATTCAAATGAAAAGAAGGCAGAAGAAAGGCAACACGTGAAATAGTAAATACATAAAAGTAAATATTTAAGTAAGTGATTTTAATTTTCATGTAAGTTAGTGTTTTGTCTTACACCAGTGAGATAAAGGCGGCGCCATTTACAGTTTGGCTTCTTAGATAATTGTGATGATAGCAACTTTAATATAGTATAATGTCTTTCTTGATCAATCAGAAAGACAATTTTGTTTGAATTGTTTCTGAACATAGTACATAGAGAGATCTTCAATGATTAACATTGCATAATATAGGTAAACACTTCAGAGAATTGTTAAATTTTCAGAGTCTGTAAAAATATCAAATTAATGTGGAACTACATAAATAGTAAACTACATGTAATATACCTAAGTTGTCATAATACGTTTTTCTTACCATGTTTATTTAAGAGAAAGTGAAGATACACCCACCCTCTGACAAACCCAAAACATTCCATTACTGGAAAGTATCAAAATACTTAATAACGCATATTACATATAGTATGATAGTATGAAGGTAGTGATAATATAATAAAAGACACGTCTAACAACATAAAATGCATATTATTGCTTACTGCAAAGTTGCTACATTAACAAACTAGGTGCATAATATTTCCAAAGAAACGGTAATAGACTACGTAGGTAGGTAATTTATATATTTTATTTATAAGTTATAAACTATACCCTAGCCTTTCCCCCACACCTGGGACTTACAGTAGTTGCACCAACTTTTATGATGTCATTCGTACGAAATCCAATTGAAAATCTATTTTTAGAACTTACTTCCTCCCCATTTACATGTACAGTTCACTTTTCCTGGAACTTAGACACTATAATTAAGTCTTCCTCAGTTTCCTCTGTGGAGAACAAATACGCAATCAAACCTGTATTTCTCCATCATTGCATAACATTTGGTCTTTGCGTCAGCCTTCATTCATTAGTTCAGTTTCCTAAAAATGCAGAGATTTCATCGGAAAATCTATGGAACTTGAGTCATCCCGAAATTCTTACTCCCATTTACATGAGCCTTTTTCAATCCCAGAAATTTAGCCAAGTCTGCATTGTACAACTACCTAGAGTAAAATTGAATGAATTTAGCGGAACTCCGGAAACAATATATGTTCACAACTCTGGCCTAATTGGAGCTCCTCAATTTATTCTGATTCCAAGTGCAGTTGGCATTAAAGGTTTATCCACCAATATAAATCGGGTCACACGAATGAAAAATGCAAGCAAGAAGCACGAGATGAAAGTTGCCAATGACAACCGTTACAGAGGTAGAATAGCTTCATTTGGTTGGAATTGTGAAAATTGTGGATCCGAAGGATCTGCTTCTGAAGGAAATGCGTTTGACAAACCCAGTGGTAAAACTGGAATAGGTATCTTTGGCGGTACCACCACCACCAGTAGTACCAGTGGAGCCAGGGAGGAGAATTCGGAAACTCATCTTCGAATAAATTTGCCACCTTACCTTCCCTCCATTGTTCTCGTGGTAAGCGAAGAGGATCCTATGTCAACTTATGTCGCTTGCTTTACCTGTTCCGATGATTTGAAAGTAGGTTTTGGTACATCAAGCAGCACTGGTGTCCATGACGACTTTCTACCAAAACAAGTAAAACTTGTAAAGTTAGAATTTCTAAAAGCTAACAATGGTAGCGAACAAAACCCGCATCGGGTTGTCGAGAATGTGATGAAGTTTTGGGAGAAACTTCACTCAAATTTCCACTACGCTTCAAATGCTTTTCTGGACAAATGCAGTTCCCTTCCTACAAATAGTTTTCGAAAGTTTAAATCTTTAGACCTGAGTACAACTGATTGCATGACGGCTCTCGTGTTTGCCTTTTACAATGGCACAGGCAACATTTTCCTAAAAAATCGAATTAAAACCTTGGAAACACCATTTCCAACATCGTACGTTGAAAGTTCTGCGAAAATAGGAAGCTTGCAACCGCAACCATTGGTACACCAATTCGATGCTCAGTTCAACCACTACAAGTTTATATTGTTTGTTGGAGACAAGGGAACATGGCACATGAGCTCATTCGAATCCCTACTTCGACCATTTGAATTGCGAATCTGGATGTTGATTCTTGCCAGTGTGGTAGCCCTTCAGGCTCTGCATTGTCTATGTGGGATGCAAATTGGTGTGTTCTGGGTAATTGAGGTAATTTTGGGAAACGGAAATAACCTACAGGAAGTAGTTTTAAAAGTGGAATCCATTCCCATGGTGATTTGGATGCTTGCCACGTTTCTCATTCAGAATTTGTACACGTTTTCGTTGTACTCGCTAATCACGACAGAACCTTTGCCAAAAGTACCTAAATCATTGCATGAGCTTATCTTGCATAAAGAGATAGAGTATCCATTGATAAGCACATCGAGTCTAGCAAAAGGACTGGCACAAGAGTCAGTTAGCGTGATGATAAACGCAGACTGGCTACCAGACGGTATATATCCCCATCAGTTTCGTGAGAGGATTCCGCAAAGGGGAAAAACGGCAGCTTGCCTTATAGCAAGGGATACTGAGATTGTATCCGGAGAGGATGCAAATTTTGTAAGGGAAACTCGTAAGAGCATTGTTCGACAATTTGTTAGAAATTTGAGCGAGTTTCGGTCAATATGGTGTCACTTTGAAAGACCACACACCGGTGCAGTAGTAACCGATTCAAATAAAAGAAAACAAAATTACCATCAACAAATTGTTCATTTCAGCTTGAATCAATGGGATTTTGAAAGATTTGGATTTGTAGGAACGCCCGATGACCTCGACTATTTCCAGTGGTTGACGTTTCTAATGGCAACGTTGGGGAAAAGACGAGTGGTTGAAGGACAAAGTGCAACAAGAAGCATGCAGTTTGAAAGTTTTGAACAAGTTGAATTTGCGTTGACGCGAAACTACTTTGTTAAACTATACGAAGTAGCAAAGAGCAAATTGATCGAGAGTGGGATTCCTGACAGATTCAAGCTTTTGTTGAATGGAATGCGAGCTGGCATGAAGCTAAAAATTATTTACCCGAAACATAATGAATCTAATTATGATAATGTTAACAATTGGAACCACTTTGCCACCTTATTTTCTAAACGCAGCAGTGGCACAATTGTAAATCGATTTCTGGAAGAAACGACAGGAGGATTCGGGCCAAAGACAGGAAATGTGGACTCAATGAAAGTTGTCTGGCAATTGTATATTCTAATGATTTTGATAAGTTGTATAGTGGGAGTATTGGAAAAGGTAAGAAAATGGTGTGATGTTGAGAAGCAGATTGTTAAGTTTGAATAACATGCTCATGAATATCATGGTAATACAGAAATAATATGCACATCTTAGTAATAAAGCGATAAATGGACTTGATTAATATTCATTTGTCAGACGAGACGATTAATATATTTTTTATCGCATATAAAAACACCTAACAAAAAATACAAATAATATAGTCATTATTTAATTATCTACTCTAAGGGCACTATAGATCATGATAGCATAAATATATTTTATGTTTGAACGTACACGTATAATCAATTTTTGGCAAAACTAAAGCTAAAGCAAATTAATAGAAGAAATGGCCAGGGATTCCATAACCTTGATTTGGCCAGGGTGCATTACGCGGATTGCCCCAGGTGTCTTCAGCAAAGTAGTTGATATTATTCCGCGGAAGGTTTTGGAACGCTGGATTAACAAAAGGAACATTACCGGCTGGAAAAGTCGGAAACCATTGCGGAATAGGCGCGGGTGGAATCGGAGGAGCTGAATTAGGTAACTGCCGAGAATTAAAGTTCTTCGGGTTTTGGTGAACTGATGGTTTAGGTGGTGGATTGGTCTGATTGGAGTTGCTCTTAAAATCCTTGTTCTGATGTCGGCCATTGCCCTTTTGCTTTCGATTATCTTTGCTGTTCTCCCACCTTCGCTTATCGTCCTTCGGAGGAGGACCGCGATGATCATCTCGTTTGAAAGAATTGCCTCTGTTGTCACGTCTTTCATCTTTGCTCTGACCTTTGTTGTTACTGCTATTTTGATGACCTTGCTTTGAACTAAAAGCACAAATTATATTACCTATATATTTTGCGCGAATTTAAACATGCTAATGCAGTAAGAATTAATAGTGTAAAAGCAGAAACCTACCTGTTAGTATTCTTCTTTGACGAATGATCAAAAGTTTTTTTGCGCAACATCGAATTAACAAGTTTCTCTGTCTCCCTAACTTTGTGACTTTTCATATAATTATTGCTGCCATACGATTTTTCACCGGTTGATTTTTCTCGTACAGCTTGCATCCTTTCATGCAGCTTCCTGGTGTTACTGCTTACAGAACTAGCTACAGACACCCAGTCTTGATGTGGTCTCTTTCGAACTCGTTCATCCTTTTTTATTGGCCGACTTTTTTGCGGAGGGCCATGACCTTTTTTCTTAGTACTTTTAGAAGTTCCTTCCTTCGGGTTGTTCACTATTTTCTTGTTCGAACTTTTTGTAGCTTCTGCATTAATCCCGAATCTCAAACGAAGTGTATGCTTATCAATAAACAAGCTTCTTTTCAACTCCGCTCTGCAATAAACCCAAAGATTTGTCCAGGTACTAAACTTTGTATAATTATTGTTTGTAAGAGAATTCTAATTAACATTATATTAAAAAACATACACCCTGCGTTCGACTTTTTCTTTCATGATTTCCTGCATCCGTTTTAACCAAAACGGCAGCCACTCTTTCTGCAAATCGTAGTCTCCAGGGTCTTTCCCTTCGGCCTCGAGCTCCTCGCACCTTCGCTCCCAAAACTTCAGCCACTCTATCTCGTAGTCCGGATACCGTTCAGGTTCATTTATGTATCTATCCCGTTCAGCATTGTACGCTTCAGCAATCCTACAAAACCATGAAAGAGGCACCCGGGGAAGAGTTATGTATTGTGGAAATTATCAAGCGTATACACAAACTCATATATATGGTTTAATGAATCAATTAGTAATAAAAATCCTGACAATGCTTCATCGTTTCTGTATGTACGCCATCGCCTCTCCAAATCATTGTCCCATTTCCCAGCAGTACGAATTGCAACTCGAACGTTCATCAATGACTCATCAGGTGAAATGTCATAATCTTCATAACTTGGAAGAGATATGTCGTCAGGAATCGGCATCTGGTGAACAATAATGTTTGGTGCGGCGTCCCCTGCTACAATGGGTCCTGGACTCTCAGAGCGAGCATGTCCAACTTTCGTCACCGGTATTTTGTTATCTACGAAATGCATGCATTGTAAAATTATTTATTTAAACTGCTAATGAAAATATGCATTCTATTTTAAATACATACCTAGTAGTTCCATGTTGGAATTTCTGTTGCTTCCAATAGAATTGGCAGAATACTCTACTAACTGCGCTACAAATTGCTTTCGAGGAGGTGGAATCACCACCTTCTCTTCGTAGTTAGCCATATCCAAGCCTGAAAGAGAATTATAGGGACAATTTCTTAAAACCTTCAATATAATACATTATAAGCTTTTGATAGCATACAAAACCGTTTACAAGTAAGACCATACTGTAATTTCTAAATTTGTTCTTATGAGAGGCACTTCTGATATGAGCTCCATATTGACGTTGTCCACTGATTACTTCACTGCAGAGATGGCATTTTACCTACAATTAAAAGTTTACTTGAAAGGATGAGACAAAACAAGTACATATTACATACACGTACAGATTCATGAGCTTAATAACCTGAAAATTAGGTTTCATGTAATTAGTTCCAGGTTTGACTTTAAGAAAGCGTCTGAAGGACTCCATTGAATCCACAGGAAATCGTTCATCTGTAGAAGTTTCCTTTCGGAATCTAGCTTCCAACGAGGCTTCTCCCTGTTATTGATGAGATGAAATCATATAACATATGAATACAGATTAATACCAACAGATTCCAACAATTAGTACGGTTTTTGAAAAATAAAACAACATACGCAATATTCATCGATCCAATCGGGATCTGCAACTTTTTGAGGATCAGGTCCAACTTCCGCATCAAGCCCCTCTGGGTCGCTTACGCAACCGTTAAGTGAGCTAACATCATCAGGCCAATCAAAATCATCAGAATGAATGGATTCCTGGTCATCGTCATCGTGACACTCCGGATGAAACACCCCTTCCGCTGCGGGATCCTTTTCATTTTTTAATATCCACCATGCAATCTTTTTAACTGTGTAATCACCGAGATCATCGCCCAAAACCGGACATTCGACTAGAACGTTGCTTGTCAAAATTTTCGCTACTCCTTTGTATACATCATACTCATCCTCAAAGGCTTGTACTGCAGGCTTGCCTTGATTAATGGAGACAGGTCGGTATGCATTTGGATTATTTTTAGGAATTGTCAGTTCTACTTTTGGCTTTGCGGCTTGCAGCTTGTTGGCAGATTCAATATCTTTGAGGATACTCATAAATGGTAGGGGCAGTGACTTTTTCATCTTCAGTTCCCGTTGTTTCTGAAGAAGCTTCTTTCTTTCTGCTTCTTTAGCTTCCTCCTCCTCCTTCTTCTTCTTGTAGTGTTGCCAATCCAAGAGTCGGGTACCATTTCTAGGTTTAATCTTTTCATTGACCTTCCTCACAATTTCCTCAAGCGTCTTTTTCCTCATTGCAGCTTCCTTTTCAGTTTTTGTTAGTTTCTCCTTCTTTCGCTCTTTGTGACCGTCTGAATCCTTCTTGACCTTTTTCTTTTGAACGGGAACCATTAATTCATCAGAACTGATACTGAGAAGTTCATCATTCATTTTGGCAACTTTCTGATTTCTTCTATCTTTGTCGACAGAATACGCAAAAGAATCTTTGTACTTGTCCTTGTCTTTGGTGACCCTCGAAAGCTTCTTTACCCGACGATTCAGCTTGCCCTTGTACCAATTCGACTTATCTCGTTCCAATCGTTGTATGATGGTTCGGTCAGTTTCCGTCACCACTGTGGCAGACTGTAGGGGTACTGCATTAGGGGCCGTATAGTAGGGCATTTCTGGATTATAAAACATCATTGGCATGTGCAATAGATCAACACAGACAACGGAGACCGGTTTTAGATTGAATTTTTTCTGATATTTCCGATGGTCCTTATGGACAAGGGGATGCCATCTCTTCAAACTAGTTTTAGACTTCTCACTGTTATACTTTGAAAACGGTTTTGGTTCCTTTTTCTTTTCTTTATCATACCCGGGCTCCTTCTTTGAAGTTGAGTGCTGATTACTATCATTCTTGTCGCGATTACTCCTTTCTTCCACTTGCGCCAATACATCCTTTTCCACCGCTTTCACCTCTGCAATCCGATTCTTTGAAGACGTTTTAGGTTCTTTTTCCCTGTCCTTCACTTTTTCATACTCAGGCGCCTTCTTACAAGTTGAGTGCTGATTCCTATCATCATTCCTGTCTTGAGTAATCTTTCCCTCCCCTTGTGCCGATGTATCCTTTTCCACCTCTACAGTCTGACTCTTTGAAGAGGAGGGTTTCTGGTCCTTTTCCTTCTCCGGCATTTTCTCCTTTGCGAACTGCTTCTTTGAAGTTGAAAGGCTGTCATTATCATCATCACTCCCCTTGGCTTCCTCCAGTGCCGCATTATCCCCTTCTGCCTCATCCTTACGTAGCAGCAAGGCGTACTGCTCAATCTCCGAACGCAACTCATCAAACACACCAGTCTGGAAGGCTAATAGTAGCTCCTCATCCGTCGTCATGTCATCATTTTCGTAAAAAAGTTGCCGAATTACCTTCAACAACTCCTCCTCCGTCATGTCCTCGGGCAGATTCATCTCCGCCATTTTCTGTCCCGTGACAACTGAAACCACCACAAAAAGATTAGGCAAGAACCTTGTACAGTTTTAACACACCTGCAGGTTCTGGTTCACCGAAAAGTTCAATGCTTCGCTTCATTTCACATTAAATTAGTATTTTATGTTAAACCTACTTCTTAGATAAAATTAAATGCTAATGAAACAATGAGTCACGCTAGTAAACCAGATCTCAGGAGCTCTCCCTTAATTAAATTATTACACCGCTTGACCTACCTTTAAAACGTGTACACACCTTAATCAATAGTCAGCTAGAATTTGTTAAAGAATTTAATGCACTGAAACTGGCAGTTTTACACTTCAAAGAGGAATCGATCGACTATCACCATTAATTTTACACCATTCTCAAAATAAAATCCCGTCGGGTCTTAAACTTCCGATAACCAACTTTTAATTTTTCAACAACAATTTTATTAAGTCCCGGCTGAGAAGTCGGACTAAATGATAGTTCATCTTAGAATGTGACCAGAATAAGACTAAAAGAGAACTGCGTACAACATGCGCAAACAAATATTGTCCCACACAAGCGCTGTGGATTCAGCACTACTTTTGTCAATAAGAAGCAGAAGAGAAGAGTATTACTAGACTGAAGATGAAATGAAGGATTTAAAAGAGCTAAAACTTCGAACTCACTCGTGAGTTCGAACGTGAAGTTTGTCTTGGCTTTTCCTTAGACAAATAGTAGAGTAGAGTAGGTCTCCTAATCTTAATTGGTAAAATTCTAATGAAATTCATTAAATGAATCATATCAGAGCAGGAGCCGAGCAGGATTCAAATGAGGTATAAGACAGAATATTATGGAAATGAAGTCAATCTTGAGATAATTTTTACTAAAAGCATCATTCCGAAGAGCCTTTCTTTGCATCAGATTTGGGACTGGGACATAGTTCTATACACTTGCATGTTTTAATTGGTCCGACAAAAATGGGCACCGTCACATTCTTCCCGTTGATAGCAACTAGCAACAAGGATACATAAGACAGTACAGATATTTTTTCGAGACTTCGAGTTTCCGTCCCAACTAACTTTGCATGAGATTACAAGTGTTATGCATTGTAAACGCTGAATAGTTGTTTAATTTTTGAGTTTCCAAATTGCTATACAGCTACCAGATAGCAGTAAGTTAACTTATTAACATACAACATGTAGTAAGTTACTAAGTAACCAGGCTAACTTGGGATCGACGAACAAGCTAGCTTTCGCTAGCTTGGTTTGAAGTTACAAGTTAGTGTAGTGGTAGGGAATATGAAATAGATGTAAAGTAGGGGCAACCTGAGAGTTTGGTATATTATTATTATGTAATTAGCATTAGTATTGTTATTATTGCTACTAACTGACTATGATTACTTATTACATCAAATTAGGGATGTTTAAAAAAGTTTTAGCCTTTTAAAAGACAAGCAGAGTTGTAATTTGATGATCGCATTCTGTTTTTGCTTCCTATCTTCCGGTACGATTCTTGGGATACCTAAGCATGAAACATCTTTATTAAGCTTCTTTCAAAGCAATGATTCCGAATGATCATCAATCATTGGTGGATTGATATGCTAACGACAAAGCATCTTATTTTATATCGCACTTTACTTCAGACTTCATATCAGATCACTGAAGTACAGTATTTTTGGGAAGATACGTTTACTACAAAAACGCTAATAACGCTCATAATAAAATGTAAAAGCTTTATGGCAAGGTGAACAAAGACCCAAAAAAACGCTTTTCTGAGGTGTTTGCACGAAAACTGCATAAAGCATTGAGCAAGCTTTTTCACCGCTAAGCTGTGCGACTCTTTTGGCTAACATGCTTGTTGATTCCCTGTGAACAGTTGATGGCTTTACTCCTCCTGCTGCCCTGTCCTCTAGCTCTGAAATCTGCACGTGAAATACTTATCCGATAGCTTTCTTGTGTTCCAAAGTGACATCGTGACCTGACCCTTGGCACACTTTTTAAACATCAAGCTTATCAAGAGCAGTCCATCAAAGTTGGGAATCAGGTGAGTACTCCTTATCAATCTGTGTTTGTTCTTTGATTGTGCACTTGAATTCGAGGTTGACATTTTGTGCATTTTCGTTTTTAGATTGATAGAAGCAGATGCATTTAGAGACGACATTACTGACTTAAGACATTGGACCAGTTATCTGAATTCTGGACAAGGAGCTGAAGGATGCCTGCCTCACAGTTGTTTGTTGACTCGGAGGATGACATTGAGGATTTTGAGGAGGATCCAAGTGGGGAAGAGGACGGTGATGAAGACGACGACAATGTTTTGGGGAATGGGGACATGAACGGAGAAGAAACTGATGACACGCAGCACAAGGGCACGAAAAGGAAAGGGGCAAACAAGAGAAATGAGGCGAGACGAAATAAGAAGCTGAAGAAGTTGGGTCCAAAGCAGCCAAAGGGTAGCAGGAAGGAGACGCTGACCAAGGAGGAGATCAAGCATCTAACGGAAAAGGAGTACACGCTCTACTCCAATCTGTACGATGTTCAGTTGGAGGAAGTTCTGAAAGAAAGCAAAGTGCAGGAGGGTGTCCTGAAAAATGTACAAGACTGGGTTGACGGGTTTAGGGAGTTTATCCAAGGTCAGAAAAGAAGTAAGCAGGTGGCGGTGGCGGATTATCAGAAGAAGCTGTTGAAGGAAGTGGAGTTGCCTCTTCAGCAGAAGATATTTATGGAGAATGGCAAGGTACTGGGCTGGATGCAGGACCAGAAGATTCGTTGGGCAGCACCACAGTCGGTGGAAATTAAAGGAAGTTGGTTGCATGATACACAGTTGGATAAGGTGTCGTCGGTGGACGTGTTTCTGGAAATGCCTGAAGACTATTTGGTCAAAAGTGACTTTTTAAATCACAAGTATCACGTGAAGAGGGCCATTTATTTGGCAGTGGTAGCTAAAAAGTTGAGGGAGAGGGGCGATTTCATGGCGGATTATGTTCTTGCCGGTGGAGATCCATTGAAGCCAGTGATAAATGTGGATGTGAATGGTGTTTCGGTTTTGATAAGGGCTGTGCCACCACAGAATTTCTTCAGACTGAGCAAGTTAGCATGCGACAGGAACAATCTGAGATACGAGCATTTTTTCAGAAAGCAAAAGCCCCAGGACGGTAAATTGACATATTTTACGAAAAATCATTATTTTTCTATACTGTTTCTTTATCACTTATATTTATGTGTTAAACACATTGTGTTTTAAAAACTGTAGAGCCGGAGACCAGCACGCAACACTACAACTTCACTATACTGGAGGATGCACTGGCTGGGGAGACTAATAGTGATATTAATTCGTTTTTATCTTCCTATCCTGAATTCCGAAATGTTGTGCGCTTAATCAAAATATGGTTGACTCAGCGAGGACTATCACAGGTTTGCACACTGCTTTTATACTTTTATACCCACAAAAGACCTTTGAGATCTTTTATACCCACAAATAGTAAAACATTGATTTTTCAACTAGGTATTAATAAATTTGATGTTGGTTATGTAGGGATATGGAGGATTCTCTGGTTTTCTTGTTGCTCAGTTTCTCCATTATCTGTTTCACATGAACAGAATTAATCGTAGCATGACATGCTTTCAACTTCTTCGAGTATTTCTCGTGAACCTTGTACAGGAGGATCTTACTGAAAAAGGAATCGGCTTTTGTGATCAGTCAGACTCAATCAAGTTTGCACAGTTGCAGTGGGACTTGGTTTTTCTAGATTCAACTGGACATCTTAATTACGCTGCAAATGTATCGAAGATGACTTATCGTAGAATTCAAGAAGAGGCGAGGTTAGCTTTGTCAATTATCGACAAAAGGAACGTAACGGGGTTTCTGGCCTTGTTTACGACAAAAGTCAAGTTTCTTTTGAATTTCGACCATATTATTAGGTACTTTAGCCAATTTTAATTGTGAATTTAATAATTAATCAAACGTTTAAATATCACAAGGAAGGCTATATTACACCTGATTTTTATTTTATAGATTGTCATCTAAACGTCTAGAAAAGGCTTTACAAGAAAAGCCTGAGCATGAAGCCTCGCTTCTGGATCACTCCGGCTTCTTTTATCCTGTTGCCGTTTCCGTCGTTGGAAGTCTTATTGAAAAGTGCCTTGGTAAACGCATAACCATGTTAGATTGTCAACTTGTTTATACTCCGTCGTGGTCCGTCATCGGCCCAATGCCGATTACTTTTCCAATGTTCATTAATTTTGGAGTTAATATTAACCGAGAATTGTCTCAACGACTAATGGAAAAGTGCGAGTCAGAGGGACATGCAGACATCAGTGAGTTTAAAAGTTTTTGGGGCGAAAAGTCGGAACTACGAAGATTTAAGGATGGCACTCTACAGGAATGTGTAGCTTTGGAAAACATTGGAATGATGGGAAAAACACGAATGTGTTATCAAATGCTCCACTACATACTCCAGCGACACTTGAACTACACCATGGGTGAAAATGCTTACATTGATACACAAATAGAAAATATGATGCAATGTCGATATCTGAAGGTCAAACCCTTGGTCGTGGCTGTAAAGAAAGGACCCAAAGGCAAACAATCCAAGATTTACTTAAAAGGAAAACTGGCTAAAAAGAGAATGAAGAAGATGGGGGTCGTTGATACGAATGAAAAGGTGCCTGTGTCGATTGACGATGTTACAAAGCATGTTTCAGCTAGTTTCGATGATCTCTCTAAAATACTAAGGCAGTTGGAAGAGCTTCCACTTCAAATTTCTACAGTTCAGGGTACGTCGGCTGTGTTAAGGTTCAGTCACATTCAACCGACGCCCGCACAAACGTTTTTTATTAACAAAGCCCTCACAATACATGATCCAAAGAAAAAAGCCCTGTTGATAAAGAAAAATCAGGAAGATCCCCAAAAAACAAAGAAAAATGTTATTAATGGACACAGCGGTTTGGGAAATGATGATGAAATTCAAGAGGTCCCAATTGCCTCCAATGCAACGGACATTCCTAAAAAGCTCCCCAAATATGTGGAGCCAATCGGTGTGATAATCCATTTGGAAACTAGTGGACAGTGGCCGGAAAACATGAAAGCAATAGAACGACTCAAGTGTGCTTTTCTCATTAAAATAGGCGAACTGCTCAACACGAAATTTGGACTTACCGTACAACCTTACGCCAGGCATTTAGATGTTTTGAAGGATGGCTTTGTCTTCAGAATCAAAATTACATATTTGCGGGAATTAACTTTACTTCGAGAATTACGAGGGGTTGATGGAGTACTGAGAAAACGGGATAATCAAGAGTCAACTCGGCTGGAGAGAGAGTCACTAATTTTACCCCAACTCACCAGCACACTTCATAATTTTCATTTACAGTATGAAGCATTTGGCAAAACATGTCGTTTAGCAAAGAGATGGATCAGCAGTCAACTGCTATTGGCCAGCCCGTGGGAATATAACCGCAATTTGGAAGAACCTGACTGTCGAATCACTGAAGAGTGCGTAGAGCTACTGGTAGCCTATATTTTCCTTAATCACGCACCCCATCTAAGCCCTCCCAGTGAAGCTCAAGTAGGGTTCCAGAGATTTCTATATCTCTTGGCTACTACGGATTTTCAAGCAGTGCCTATAATAATCAACTTCAATGACAAGTGGACTATGGAAGAAATGTCAGCTATTGAGCTGGAGTTTGTGAGGTTGAGACCTACACTGCCATGTCTTTTCATTGCAACTCCGTTTGACCCAAAGGGCAGCGTTTGGACCAGGAACCTATTGAACGTGCTGCTTAGAAGAGCAAACCGTCTGGCGCAAGTAGCGCTAACTATTATAGAATGCACGCTTGATAGTGAGCGTGTGATCCAAAATTTCTCCATCAACTTAAAGGAAATTTTTATTCCCATTGTAAGAGACTTGGATGTACTTATCAAGCTCAAGTCAAAAATGAACTCGAGGTCGTTACAAAGCGTTGAGAACATAGGGAATCCGCTAGAATTCAAGCCATACATGAAGAAAGCAGACGAAGTCATTCCTGTGACGGATTTTGATCCTGTACAAATGTACCTACAGGAGTTAAGGGACGCTTTCGGACATTTGGCCGTATTTTTGCATGACACTTATGGAGGAAATGTTATTGCTGTCAAGTGGAAACCAGAAATTTTCAAACCTACGACTTTTACGGTAAGTTTTTGAATTATTATGATATTTGAATTTTCAGGACTAAAGCAAGCTGAAATGTGTGAATATGAATGTTTCGTGATTTTCAGACTTCATCTGTTAAAGGGCGCTTTGTTAGTAGCGATGCACCAAACTCACTGACTGCAAATATCAACGGAGTCTTGGAAGCATTTGAAGTAATGGGATATGGTCTTGTTGCAAATGTTCAATCATTTCCGGATAGATGGGAAATCGGTGCTTAATGCACAGAAATATTACTATTAATATTATTTTTTAAATATTACGATAGAGTTTTTGATGTTAAAACTTTGGAAAAGTTTATTTCAGTTTCTTTAATAGAATATGCATGTAATGATATAGTTAGAGAAAATTGGCAATTATTGTAGCTGGTCGGTAAAAGACAATAAATAAATTACATACTTTTATTTTAAGTAACAATGTATTTGAAAAGTAAAATAATTAGTTTTCTGCTAATGCATCTGGAATAGCAATTTTGTTTGGATCAATTGATTCAAATTCAATTTTTCTAAACATCATCAACACCACGTTGCGTTCATTATCATACAAAGCACCCACAAAGGGACGGTCCACGCGAAATACGTCTGGGCTAATATGCTTGTTTATTGCAGGTTGTGCGGTTATAATTCCTCTGGCCCATCCGTTTGAGCCAAACTCGTCCACTGCAAACTTTCCAAAGTGAAACGACTTGAGCACACCAAACTGTCCTGTTTTCCTCCTCGTCACGCTATCTTGGAAAATCTTTGAGAAATCAGAAGTCTCGGACAAGAAAATCGAATCTAGTCCAATCTGCTTAAACATCGGCTTTAAATCCAATTCAGAGCTTAAATGAAATCTGGGAAGATACACAAACAGGTCTTTGGTCTGCTTAAATTCTCGCATGGTTAGAGAAAATGGCTGCTGTACTAGCTTGGTTTCCAAGTCGGGAAGCCCTGTGATTGAATTTGGCAAGAAAATTAGCAACTGCAAGCGACTTTCCGGCTCATCATCCACTGCTGATGTGTAATTAAGTCTATAGGGAAGTGCTATTGCGGTACAGTCCAATGACTCGATATCAGCATAAGGGACGTCCATCCTTTGAAACATCATGTCTACTAAATAGGGACGCCGGCTCATATTGTAAAATGGACTTGGTCGTGTGTTCAGAGGATTGAAAGGACGAGTGAATGAACCTTTGAAGTTTAACGTGCTTTTGACTTGAAAAAGTTGATCAATGTCAGTTTGGGTGCGATTTCCTGGCAGGTTAATGCATAAAATTTTTGAAGCAGTTTATAATTTTGAGTTTATGATACTTTCCGGTGGTGAATGCCTTACCTAATTTAAGCATAGTGGTCATATAGCTGTCCTCTCTGTTGCTATTCTTTCCATACCCAGTGGAAAACTTCAGTGGGGTAATGTCAAACAAGTATTTAATGAGTAGTTGCTTAAAATCTGAGCTCAACTTTAGATCATCCTTTTGTTGGAGCTCCAGACGGGACATATTTAGAGACTGTAGCTTCTGTCGGGGCATTAGTAAACATGGTTAATATCAAGTACATAGCTGAAAGATCAAGTAAACCGTTAATGCAAGCTACACAAACAAGCTTACCTGAAATTCTATAAGAATCCGCTTAAAGTCATTTGTAACAGCCTGATAATCATCGTAATATTCCATTGCCCCGGTTATCCGTTCGGCAGTTCCCTGTCCTGCCATGCTGCCTAGTACACTGATAAGTGTACTCAGGGAAAACGGGGAGAATAAAAAGTCACCTTCCATGTTTTTGGATAAGTGCTGATAAATAAGCCATAAATGGACAATTTATATAGATAATCCAATCAACCAAAACCTTTGAATTTAGAAAAGCAAAAAACAGTAAAGTATAAGTGGTTACTTACATAGTAAAGTTTTAGGGCAAACTGATTATTCGTTGTGGCTATTTCACTTGTCACGAGGGCCGTGACACAGGCCAACAGAAATGCGCCGATCCACCGAGCCATTTTACTTCTTCGTATGAATACTTAAAATAACTAATTTTATAAATATAAATTCAAGAAATTAATAAAATGTAATTCCTTGTTTCTAGCTCCCAATCCTCAACTTGTCGACTGTAAACTGGGCAAATCAGTTATTCCGAAAGAACATGAAACAGCAGTAATCTTCACTTTTGCTTCGAAAGAGATTTTTTACCTGCATATTTCAGGAACCATTTCATCATTATCCATCATCTTCTAAGAAGTAAGGTGCTCTTGCGGTAGTATGTATAAGAAAAATGCTGCAAAACAGCAGAATCTTGATTTTTTTGCTCGGAAAATGCAGACTTATAAAAAGCTTGTTTTACGCTTAGTTGGTGCCAGTTTCCCTGCTTTTAACAAAGGGGGATGGATAAATCATGTACCTTGAAGTTGTTGAAAATTGAAAAGTGAATTCTGAATACATGCATTCAATATTTCAATTGTTGCCTTCTTTCTTTGAAACTATTATGTAACTTGAATGTACAGAATCATGGGCAAAGAAAATAAAGATGACTTGCAATCGCAATTCTGTATTTTCTGCTGAAAAATTCTTGATGAAAAACCGATTGTTTTGTTATTGGTATTATAAACTAGTTGCTTGATTCATTGCTAAAATCTCAAAATGTACATGCTTTGCTTATATTCTTATAATATTATCTTAGAATATCTATGAATTTTTGGTTGTAATCAACAACATCATCACACAGGATATTTTATTGCAGGATCATGACTTGATGAGTTTCTTCCTCAAACAAATTTGTTTATAAAAAACATTAAGTGCTTTTAAAAATGAAACAAAAACGCATCTTCTTGTGTTGTTGCGAACAGGATATCTTCTTGCATATCATGTCATCTTCTATATAAATATGATAATGCAGAACTCACTCAAGTTCAAAACCAAGCTTACAAAAACTTTTTGTATTCTAGATGAGCACCAAGAAAAACCTTCGTTTTTAGTTTTTAAATGCTTGCAGATTTATTTGGCATAAAGTACGTACAAAACGGTAACTGAAAATAGATTTGGTAGAAAAAGAGTAAAATGGAAAAATTAGTTTGTGCCATGGATTTGTGATTTGATCATTTGAATTTTTTGTAAATGTCCAGGAAACATTAATGAGCTGAAAATGCAAATTGTTGCGGGACTTATGGTTTTCGATAACGACCAGAAAACAGTGGTACATATCCAGACTCTTTGTTGTCCATGTCTTCCAAAACTTTTTTGTCAGTCAGTATAAAGGCATATGGATGTTCCACTACAAAAACAGGATACATTACAAAAGACCTCGCCATCATGATCATTCCTGTATTAAAGGAAAAGGAAATGGCACAGACATCCGAAGATTTTGTCCAATTCAGAAATCCAGTTATTTTCCAGAACATAATTTGCAGAATCCGTCAATAAAAATAAAATAATTAAACTTTGAATAATGGTAAATTCATTATGCTTTAAAGCAAACAACATAGAATTAAACAAACTAAATGGGACAAAGTTTTCTATAAAAATCAACAATAGTTAAAAATTCATAAGTTAGTCAACACTTAGATAAAACATTGATTGTACACTTAATAATTAACACAATATTTTAAAGCAAAAGTACAAAATTGTATTCACATGAATACTTTGGCAATAAAAGAATTCACGAACATTGAACATTTAATGATTTTGTTAAAAGTTAAAGCTGGATTGTGCAGGACGTGGTATTTTCACACGAGCGGAAAACAAAACACTGTCAATGTACTCTTCAACGGCAGATTCCTCGCCGAAAAACGGAAGTGACTTGCGAGCCTGTACCTCGGATACAATTTTGACAAGGAAAGGATGATCTACTCGAACTGAGGCAAAATGCGAGTAATACGAGTAGGAAGATATGAAACCTGCCGGAAAAAGTCAAGTTGCAAGAAATATATTTTTAGCATGGTCAATGACTTGATTTAAACTGCTTTCTCCGGAAAATTGAAGGAAATCCTTTTGAGCCCAATCATGCTTTAAAGAATACGTATGAAAAAAGTTTGTATTAAATAATTTAATTTATATAGGCTGCAGCATGCAATAACATGCAAATAAGCATTTTTGCAATATTAATTTAATGCATTTTCCATAATTAACGTGTAGAAATTCCCAGTTTTATTACTCACATTATGTCAAATTTAATGCCTTATCTGTTATGAAATAAAATATAGGTTATATTTATGCAGACTCAGGTTTGACCAGTACCGTTTGAAACAGAACAGTGAAATCATTTCCAATTTCAACAGACTCCGCCTGTTGCTGCTGAGTGTGGTCAACCAAAATGGCGGAAAATGGATGATCGACCAAGAATCGCACGCGTTTGTTGGTGGTTCTTGTGACGAAAACGAGACCTTAAAAACCATAATATAAAGTGGCATGCAGTAGTATAGCATATAGTAGTAGCCTTGCAGTACAGTAAGTAATAAGATTAGTTTGTCTTACAGCCAATGATTGATGTAGCCAGAGGTGAAAAATGTTTTAATATAGAGAAATTGAAGATTGATCGTAGTTTTGTGAAAATAAAATAACTGAAGATGAATTTCATTTAGAGCAACGCTAAGTTTAGAGAAAAACACTAAATTATGATTTACCTCTAGAAAATCCTTTCATGCTTGAATAGCTCATGCTTTCACTAATAGATAAGACCCAGCCCATGAATATAGTAAAAATTTGAAACTCTCTTTAAAAGAAACGTATACGTAAATACGTTAACAAATATTATGCTAAATGTGTGGGAGGAAATGAGAACCATTGAAAGATGAAAAAAGCAAAGTGTCAGTTAAAAAGTCAAGAGTTTATTTGATCGTTCTTGGTAAATGACTGGGCACAAAATTGGTAGTAGTTTACCTAGTCACACATACTATAAAATACTACCCTTTTCCTCCATGGATATCAAACTATATTTCTAACAATTAATTATTCAGCAGAATTGAATTAAAATCTTAACAGGCCTATGTGCAGCATTTTCAGTAAAAGCTCATATGCACTTAAATTCGTTTCTGGTACTGGAACTCCGTACTCAGTATGTAAATCTTCGACTACTATGCACTATGTATTAAAATATTAAAAGAAGGACATGAAGCTTCATGTCACTTCAAGATATTCATGAAGTTCTAATGAACCCAGTCCCAGCTTAGCCTCAATCATTATGTAACTTCATACAGCTTTATAACAGTTATAAAATCTTAACTATAACACTTTAAAACAAGATTTAGTAAATTTACAGTTACATACTACATTGAAATACACATACACGTAGAAAATGATAACAACAAGTAACGAAATTCTCATCGCAACCGCCTCATCAATTAAGCCACAAGAAATCTACCCAATGATAGAAATGTAAGCTGAATAAGTAGACCCCAAAAGGTTAATATGCTGGTGGTGGGAGAACCACTGGTGTGATTGTGGTTATCATGGCTCATCTGTCTCTGACTTTCAATAATGTTGACGGTTTGCAAGGGGTTGAGAAGCGTGCAAGTGAATAAACTTGTGCTTTCCCGATCCACGTAAATGGAAGCAATAAAAGGATGATCCGCGGTAAAAGGTACAGGCAGGTCAGGCTCAATCATGGCACTCAAAGGCATTATTCCAAAGGCTGCATGATACAATTCGAAACAATAGGAAGAACAAGAATTTGTTTTATTTTTGTAAGAACTCCCAGTAAGAAATATAGCAAATGATAACAGAAGTAATATAGGACAGTTAAATTAGTAGTGTAAATGGACAAAAGTAAAAGATGTTGAAAGTCAGTGAAATGATAAAAGACGGATGGACAATAGGATGAACGGAAAACCTAACTACTCTATGCAAATGCAAATATGAAAAAACTAACAGTAGCAACTACACAACCCAAGATAAAGTTACTGTTTGCCAGCCACAGAATTATAATACAATAAATGCTTCATGTAGCTACTACATAGCATCACTTTAAATCTAGTAGCTGAAAAATTTATGCATTTAAATTTCGGATTGGAAAATCTATTTAGACCGTTGGAACAAATTGTAATTTAGAAATTGTTTAATACATATCTTATATAATATGAGTTTAAACTTTAAACAAAAATATTAATACAGACATACATACTACATGTACATACACATTTATGAATGATACAGTTACACACGGTAATAATATATTATTATGTTGCGCCACAAACGATTTCACTTTCTGGTAACAGTTTAAGATATATTATTTGAAATTCAACTTTAAAAATAAAATAAAACAACAATAAAGTGGTAATTATAAATCAGTGAATAGTGAATATTTGCATTGAAATGTAGGTATGTGTGGTATAGTAAACATAGTTGCATAAAATTTCATTTCGAGAAAGGACAAATTGCAAAAGCACTAGTTTCGTACATCGGTGCAACTGTGAGATTCAAATAATTTCTAACACTTAAAAATAAGTTTATCCAGATAAAATAGCAATTGCCATTGTAAACAGTGCTTTTGTAGTATATTGTCATTTGTACAGAATTGCTGAAATTCATTCACTTTTTGTAGGCATTATAATTGCAATATGACTGCGTGTTTAATGACGATCGAAGTTGATTTAAATATTTAGCTGTCTTTAAAATAATTTCAGTTTCGACCAAGTAGAAGAATAACTACAGGCAACACGAAAGCAAGTAAAGTGGACACAGGCGTTGCTTGTGAAGCAGTCCCTTCCATATTGTCAGAAATGAGACTTCGGAATTGGGTCTCGAACACTGTCGGATCCAGCACTGCGCTCATGAATAAATTGTGTAGTGTGTCGCTTCTTCTTTCATTGGCAACGATGTAGGTGACAAAGGGATGCTCAACTTTTACGGGCATAGGTGGCTGAATAAAACCTGATCTGGCACTCACTTGGAAACCTAAATCAGAGGGAATATATGATGACATAACGAGAAGGGCGAAGATGTTGGAATGAAATCATAGTTCCGATCCATGGAATCGGTGGTGGTCCAGATGTCATTAGGTTAAAGGAAAGGGGTAGTTTTCGATTGTAGTTTTGAAGGATGATAGAATGTAATTAAAGTTAAGTTAAGAAAGTCTATTCAATACAAACGTTAATTAAGTCTCCACAAATCACATTCACAGTGCTGGAGTTGAGTTGCTCACAGAAGGCGTTACACAAATAGCTAGTACAATGTTATGATTATAATTTTACACTAATATCTTTGTACATTTCTACTTAGCATACTAGAAGATTGTGCCGCTGATAATTCAAAAACAACTAAAGCTACTTGGCCATCAATACTTTAAATTAAAAGTTGATCTAAAGATATGATTTACCTTTCAAAATATGAAGAAAAATGTAACCACGAATATGTTGTATTGTAATATGCGAAGCAATTTATGCCATTTAGATGCTTAAACATTCATTGGAAAAATGGAATCCTAAAATATGACAGTAGGAGAGATGGTACTAATATTGAATATATTGAATCACGTTTCGAATGTCATTGAGACCAAAAAATGCTTTCAGCAAGATAATCCATGTAACACGGTCAAAATTCAGTTTTTGATGGCTTGCACTGCAGCCGTAAACAAAACCGTTGGACCTTTCCCGGCTTTCACCGAATTTCCAACAATGTAACCGATATTACTGTCTCCACCAAAACCAGGATCACTTAGCACCTGGTTGCCATTGCAATCCGTGTGGAAATGAACAAACCATTCAGGATCCTTGGAAACATCGGGGGTAAAAGGTATTCTTGAAGGTAAAGGGCAATTGCCATGGCGAACAATTTGGAAAAGGAAGGGATGGTCGGCAGTCACAACTTTAATAGGTTCACTTGGCAGTGGGGCAGAGTACGCAACTACTCCAAGCACTATAGAAAAATATTCGTTTCAATGTTATTTTACTTTGAAAAATTGCGTACAGAAGTAATTTTGAAAACTATTTCAATACATGATAGTTCGACTAGACAAACAAAAAATATAATCTAGGTATCTGGAATTCGAAATCGAAAATGTTCTAAGAATAACTTAATATTTAAATGAAAACTAATGACAAATGACATGCTGACTGAATAATGAAATACTTAAACGCAACGGCAAAAGGGTATAGTTTCAGAAAATCTTGTAGGTAATGCATTTTGCAACGAAATAAATTTTAATGCAAGGATGCTTCAAATGTTACAAAAAACTGTTACTTTTGCAACACGTTGGATGAATAATGGTACTTGGTTCAACCATCTTTCTCGCGTGGTGTACGACCAGGGAAAGGAAAGGATGTTCAACGACCATTTTGGCAACAGGTGAAAACTTAATGAATAGTCGCTTGTCCATGAACGAAACTATGACCATGAAAAAAGAAACATATTTTGTAAATGAAAAATACAAATTGCTATAACTCCAAATGGCTCTGGTTTGCCTTGCCAAGTTTGAAGTTAACGTCAGAGAGAGATTAGGAAGAAATGCTTTTGACGTTGGACATTTGTCAAGGACAACATGATTACAGAGCTAGAAGCCTACATGAGCATGAGAAAGCCTGATATTCAACTTTTTATGATTCGGTAATTAATATATCACAACTGGTTTCCATTACTACGAAACTTTCCATAAAACACAGTTTTTGATGCAGATGATGACTTAATCAGGTAGCCTGAACTTATGCTTAATATCATTTATTAACTTCGCTGTAGAATTCATTGTTAAATTTCATTGGTAAGGTTAAAGCTAAAATTTTGTTACAGTGCCTAAAAACAATGGCGTGTCATTATCCGCCACGTAATTCACTATAGCAACCATAAACGGGTGGTCAGTAGTGAAGATCAACTTCTTTTGAGAAGGGATCTGAAGTGAAGTCAAAGAGATGGTCAAACCTGAAAAACGCAATATATCAGAACATGAACTACCCAGACATAAAACCGAAAATCTCAATACAAAGCTATAGTGAAAATTGGACACCAATTCGAAACTGTATTCTATCTGGACTAAAGCAAGTCTATTGTTCTGGTAAACTGGACACCAACAATGGCAACCTACACCTCCCAAGCAGGCCAAGGGAGAGAATAAGCTTAAAAGAATAGTAATTGCAAATTGCAAGTATTTTATGGCATGCATATCCAATAATATTCCAAATACCTAGTTTGTAGTTAGAAAACCATATAGCCCCCTGTTGGCTAAGTCGGGCTAGTTAATTTATGAGAAACTTACTTCAAATGTAACTTAAATACATACGATTTGCACAGCAAATGGTTAATGGACTAACTGATACCTAGTAAGTTGATTTTTCTACTAACTTCTACTGATGTAAATTATATTATTTTTTGGGGGGATTTAGTATTGGATTTCCTAATGCCTAATGCCTAGAAATCATTTTAATACTAAAAGCAATATTACTACCGATAGTAATATTTCTATATTAATATTTTTTGTTGGTTCATTATATAAGAATTCGATTTTGTGGTGAAAATAGTTTCAAGAAAACGAAAATTTCAAAATGCTAATTGTGAATTCACAAGTTGTTAACTGCAGTAAGAAGCCTATTCACCTGTCAAATTTTCAAATACGCGTTGTAATTAAATTCTACATGTGTGTAAACAAAATACGAGCTAGTAGAAATGAAAGTAGAAGGTAGCTCTTCAAATTTGATTGAATCTGGTTGAAATATGAATATGCGACATAACTGACAATATTTTAGAATAGCTAAATAATTTAAGGAATTTCTGAAGAAGGCAAAGACAAGGACAGGATGTCGACAGGTGTATTCAAAAAGGATAAACGAGTGAATCGGATGATCAAATTCAACAATTTTGACTTCTATAAATTCAATTACCTCTGCTTCTTCTTCAACATTAACAAATAGAAAATTTAAAACAAAAAAATGAAAGAAGAATTTTACGATACTAGACAATAATTGATAAAGTACAAGAAATCTGGACAGTAAAGTGAAATCAAGTGCAAAAAAGGAAAACGACAAGACGCATAATAAAATCGACTAAATGAAGTTTCAAGGGATTTGTATATATTATCCTGGATTACATAGTTGGTAAACCCGGACGTTTTTTTCTAGAAGAATTTTTTAAGAAAAAGATGTTAAGACATAGTTCTGGAAAGATGCCGCGTTAATAAATGTTTAGACCAAAAATTGCTGAAAATTTCCATGATATGTTAGCGTAGTTATCGTAAGATTTTGCTGCACATTTCTGTACACATCCTATAATCCGACAACAAATTGAAAATTAAAAAGTAACTTTGTACATAGTACATTTTTATTGTGTCTTGTAATTAATTTAATTTACTAATTTCTATGTGGAATGAACAAACATGAGAATAAACACCTAGCAACTTATACTATGCAAGGAAACTGGATCAAAATGCTGGAACTCTTAGATAATTTTATGCGTGTACTACTGCCTTGAGCTGCTTGACTCTTGCTGCACAACTTCCCCCTGAAACAATGGTACTTTTGTCGTTTGTCCCAATGTTGCCACAATGTACAGAAATGGGTGATTTGCTTGAAACATGGAAGATCGAGATAGAGACTGCTGGGACAACATGAGTCCTGCAAAGGCAATAACAAAAGGGACTCAACTTTAACGGCCTTCATCTACATGTTCAGGAAAGCATGAAGGAGGCCCAAAGACGCTTGGAAAATTTAAGAAAAACGCTAATTGAGTCCTGCTACCTTTTTCAAGCCCAAAAAGGTAACAGATTTGAGATTTTAAAAAGTATACAAATAAGCAGCTCTTTATACACCGTTCGTTCCATTTTGAAGAAATCCTTAATGCCGAGGTCTATTCAAACTCATGTACTTTCTGTTCATATAGTAAAAATATCCCGAATAGGAAGTCCGTTGCAAAGGTGCAGAGGAAGAATGTATATTATTATCTGACATTTGCTCTATTGCTGCAACTGGAATTGCCTGGTTAGTGCCAACAACGCTATCGCTGCTACTCGTAATGGGATAGATTATTGTGGCTTGGAAAACCAGAGAATATGGAAAACTTCCTGAGTCATTTTCAACAACCACGCTATCTGCATCATCATCATAACTACTCAATCCAGCAACAGCATTGTTTACTCTTAGGACTTGGGCGGAAAATGGATGATCTGCAGTAAGGACTACGGGTGGGCTAAATTCTGGAAGAGATGCTGTTCGCTCTTCCACTTCAAATCCTATAAAATTATTTTTGCCTTAATTAAACATTTGATAATTCATCATGAAAAAATGACACTTTTATTGAGATGAAAGTTGCAGAACGAAAAACTAAGATTTTACAACACAGGACAAACGCATCAAAAATATTGGTAACCAAAACAGACAAATTGGAAACAGGTTGACTAGCGCTGATACTTTCTATCTGACTAATACTTATAGTTCATCCCTATCTATTTTAACTTTGCCATCAGATTTGCTAACAGGTTGGGTAAAAGTTCCACCAAACAGCAACACTGATGTTGCATGTTCATGGGAATCTTGCGTACAAATTCCAAATGTAAATGAATGGTCCACCCTGAACTGAGTAATTTGATCCAAAGACCTTTTCCTGATTACTTTCCCTGCAATCGAATAATACAACAAGCATAATATATATACAAAGCAATAATATGACTACAGGAAATTATTTTTGTGACAAAGTTTGCAGGGAAAGTGTTTGTACTAGTATACTATAAGTTAGACCAGAAAATTAATATGAAGTGAAATTAAAATGAACATGCCCTATAAAACATGATGCAATAATTCAGTGCAGTGTGTGTCGTGTGCCATGCCGTAGACGTAAAAAAACTGCGTTCTTTTTATGTGTGTATTTTTGTTCATAAGTATTCCAGAGCTAAAAAGCGAATCTACTTCTAGAATGTTCATTACCAAAAAATAATATATAAAGCTGAAAGCTTGTTACTGTCAAATTACCCCATTTAAATTAAAGCAGGTTAAGACCTATGTTATTAACTAGATATTCTTGTTAGTATGATTTTCTACAACTTTAATAGCTTTTTTGTTATATTCTACCAGCTAATTAGTGTTAGGAATCTAAAACATGACAATATGACACAAAGAAAGAACTTTGAGCAAATAGAATATGTATATAAGAAAAACGGAAAGAAGGTGTAAGAAAGACAAAAGAAAATGAGTAAAGAAAGGAAAAAGAACATTAGAAAAACATATAAACTGTTTTGCGTACCTGTTGCAGCGGCAGCTTCACTGCCCTCCTCGTTGACTTCAATGAACGCTTTTTGGACAGCCTTGCTAACATACAGTTGTTCCTTATTTTTCAATTCCTCCGTGGGGATCCCAGTAAGATCAGCTTCGGAAGAAGAGAAAATGGATCCAAGTCCAAGCTGGGTCAAAGGATCCTTCAAATCAATTGTAGATTCCAGTTTAAACTTGGGCAGGTAAAGTTGAACCTTGCGATCTCGCAACTTTTCCATCACTTTGTCAAGTGAAAAGGATTTGAGCTTGTCTTCCATCTCCTCTAGTCCATTACGCTTATTTGGTAGCAGAATAACCATGCTCATACGATCACCCTGCAAATAAAAATGGGGCAAAATGGTCAGCATTGCTGACTCAGCAACTTTCGATCTCCAAACAAAGAAAAGTGTTCAAGTACAAACCTTGTATGGAAGAGACACAGCTTTGGCATCCAACTCTGGAATGTCTCCATACATCATGTCCGCTTCCAGTCGCATCATATCCACCTTCACAGAGTCGGTATCACTAGTGAAGAAATCCATTTTCTGGGTAGCTTCCTTAGGAAATTGATTCTTCCACATGCCTTTGAAGTAAATGGCATTGACCAGCACTAGCCTGGTCCTATCGTCTAAATCAGAGGATTGAATGAGGTCTTGAATTTTGTCCCGAGTGGCGTTACTAACAAAGCTGTTGATTTCTCGAGCTGCTTCCACGTTTTTTGTGTAGTCCAACTGCTGGGGCTCTGCGGAGTAATAGGTTTTCAGGTTGCTGACAAATTGTGGATTGAGAGCGTAGCCAAGAGCAGGGTAAATTCTGTTGACCATTTCGAGTGTGATGTTGTCATCCCCGCGAAGTTGGTCCAGAAGGGAACGATAGCCGGTGTTAAGTTGATCGTCTTCAGGGAAATGGAGGGAGGAACGGATGGCTTTGGAAGTGTCGCCTCGGGCACCCTGTTGCAACATTGCGAGAACAGTGGCTACACTGATGGGGGAAACGATAAGATTTCCCTTGCTGGACTTGCGAATTACCTGGAAAATAGAGAAACAAGCATTAAAACATGCCCGGGTTGGCCATATTGTGAATTAGCGTATTCCGAATTTACGAACATCGTAAAGATGGCTACTGAACTCGTTATTTCCCCGAGTTACAGCTTGGAGGGCTTCTTGGTTAGCGTCGCAGGCGGAAAATACGCCAATGGCTAGGAGTAGCCATGACAAGGTTCCTAAAACATACAAGCACATAATGTCAGTTTGAGTTTGTACAAATAGCCTTCCAAACTATTACTACTGTACTTTACGAGCATTGACACGATGTAGTCAATAGTCAATTAAGTATTTTAGAATTATTTAAGTACAAAGTTCATTTCTTTGGGTATTTCATAATACTCTAAACCTAAAACGTGTATTGCAATTTGGCATACACTGAAAATCAAAAATCGTCATTAATGACCTGGATATCTTCGAAAAGTTCAAAGACTTGCTACGTGATTGCACATAATCTTGTTTCCTTGTTTTAGCCGATGATGATCATAATGATGATGAGTTGATATGATACGTTGTCTAATTGGCTGCGGCAATGGAGAAACATGATAATAACATTATTATTCTATAATCTAGAAAACCGTGGATCTACATTGGATTTTCTGATGTAATCCCAATAACATCAATAAGCAGCAATAACATCAACAACATAGTTAAATTCTCAACATAATATAATCATAATAAAAGTTCATGTAAGCATTGATTCGTTACGACCATATTGAACCGAAAACACGGAACATACTCGTCGTTGTGTTTAATCACTAACAACTGATCTGAATCATCATGCTCATCAATCACGCACGATCGTTATATGTTTATAGTACGTCTTGGTGTTTTATGAATGGAAATGTTATTATGACGATGAGTCAGTCAGATATTTAATGAGATATGAAATGAATAAAGGAAATAGGAGTAATAACATGTAGTAAGTTTAGATTTGGGAATGAGGTCGCAATAGAGTTTGTCATAAATATTTGCTGTAGCTGGTCATAACCGAAATTGATGCAGTATTTTTACTTTATATATCTCTAAAAGATCTTGCACTTATGACTAATAACTAATAAGTTATGAGTGTTTTCCAGAACTTGGAGGAAAATAAAAACCACAGAAATAGAGCGGCAATAATTTATGTTCTGTTCTGATGTTTACCTTGCTTGCTCCGAAGTTTGTCTATGATATTAATATTGAGCTAACAATGAACATATCATGCAAATTGTTAAATTTATAAATACTTGGTGCAGCTTTACGTGAATGATCTACTTTAGATCTTTAAAACAACGTGTATTAGTCATCAGTTTTAAAGGTACAACTGGCTAATTTTATTTTACTCATTTTTATGTAACTATATGTACTTTTATGTGAATCCTTGTTCCAGTAAAATCGAAACGATGCATTTATGCAAAATACCAGAAGTAGTAAAAAAAATAAAGGTTTGGGAAAGGTGATGTGTTTGTATGCAATATTTCCTTGAAATCAATTTGAAAATTGACTGACAAAATCAAATTTACATGGTACTTAATCGTTTATCTACTGATTTTATAGGAATCTTTTAATTCTAAAGCGCCAAGTCCGCCTTCCAATTTATACCGGTTACGCACAAAGCGAATTGTTTCACCAGTCAAAATTAAAATGAAATGACTTTATAAATATTACAAGAATAAATTTGTAAATGACCTTTCATTTTTTTCAAGAGAAGGATGGTTTCATAAAATAATTTTAAAATCTTTAATATCTGTTATTGCGACATTTGTACCAATGTAAACCGTGGTTGGCCACAACCTCATCTTAATTCATAGATTCATAGATGGTTACGTTGACGGATTGGAAAATGGGAAAATCCCTGCATGCCTACCTACAACGCAGGCGTTATCCCACAAACCCTTTTGCCTTTCCCTTTGTTATGCTGCCATTTGCGTCACGTAGTACAATAACCATTGTCATCATGAATGATAATTCAAAATCCCTTTTGGCAAGGTACAATGCCTAAAAGGAAGGCGACGTCTGTCAGCATTCATCATATAATCCATTCTCTTTTCCGTTTAACTCTTTGTCACAGACAGCAAGAGATGGAAAATATGGTAGATGATGTGATTTGTGATAGTGCACAAAGTTTACTACTGGTAAGCATTTTTTATCATGAGATCATTAACAAAACGGACAAAGAAGGAAGGTAAGTTGCTAATTTTTCGATGCATGTGCATTACGTGAGAAGAATGTGTAAAAAATGGCAAGCACACCAAAGTACGAAAAAATGAATTGTCAAGTTGTCATCTTTTGATATTTCTTAAGCACTATATAAGTCTAGTATTTTTGCTACGCAAACAATATTATACCGTATCACCAGTGTGTCAAATTACATTTAAGCACGTAACACTGTAATTAAATTGAGGATTCTTTCCACGAAACAAGTGTAAAAACTACATATATTACGGTTCATTTTGTCTTCCTTCGACCGCGGAGAAAGAATGACTCAGACTTCCAAAATGCTAAACAAAGAAGTGGTGGAAACCAATGGTAATTGCATGAATCATAAAGACATTCATTGGAAGTTTGTATACATACAACATACTAAAAATTTGATATCTTGGAGATGTCTTGGAGATTATGTTTTCTTTGTGTTTCAAACGTGATGACGCGGAGTGACAAAAATATGCCGGATTTTTATTGCTTCTGAGAGCTTTTTATGAACTTCCAGGCCTTGAGCCATACCTCCTACTACCAAAACGCAGAGAATGACTATAAAGAACCAACAATAAACATATTTTAAGTACCATTTTTCAAAGATGTGCTTCGATGCCTCATCGTGTACGACGAATTACAGACACTATTAAAATAAGCAAACAATAAAACCATAAGTTGATGATTCAGAAAACATAATAAAATATTTGCGTATTTTGATGACGGGAAGACCCGAAAGGAAAATGACACGACAAGACAATGTAAAGTCCCAATGAGTTGAGTACATTTTGCACGTTTGTAACATTTTAACATTTGAAAGCTAAATCGCAGTAAGTTTAATTATTGTTGTTGAAATTGAAGTTGTTTGTACATTCCTAGTAGACAAAATATTGATATAATCGCCTCATTCATCTGCCCTATTATATCGATGACTAGAATCTAGAAGCCTGAAACTCATTGAATAGCCATATATGCGATTAATGCAGTTGCTTGCTCGTCACTAGTGTCAACAATAATCAGTAATCAGCATCAGCAACAAATTGACAATGAAAATTCAAAACTTTGTATAGAATAAAAATATTTAAGCAAGAATGGTTTGTATGTTTATAGTTCACATGTCACATGCCCATAGAATTTCAATTAGGTGTTTGTATGTACAACGTAACAAAGCTTGTGCAAATTTCATATGGTATAAAATATTCATTAGTAGAACTTTGTCAAATGGGTAGAATTGGATTCAATACTACATCAATTGAACTTCAATTGACTAGATGACACTGGATTTTTTCTCGATTTAGGCAGTATGAGAATCATTTTTAGACAACATTGTATTATCATAGAACACTCCTACGATACACCACAGAATTTTCCGTGCGAATTATAGTAAAAATATACCTAAAAATGCTTCCAAACACGACATGATCATGATAATGTCTTTGCATGTAGCTGCAAATACATTACAGCTACTTAACGTTTAGAAATAAAAATAACTTTTTAAAAATTGGTAGCTAACAGAGGTTTTTTGAATTAGTCAATCTATTAAAGCTTGTTAACTAAATGCTAAATACTAATACTTCAACTGCAATAAAGAACTCTTCTAAATTAAATGTATGGTCGCAGATTCTAATTAAACTGAATGCAATGCGAAGAGGAAAAATAGGTAGTTTTTTGGCATCCACGAAAACTACTCTATGAATTGAGTAAATGTATGAGAATCGCATGGCATTTGGAAAGCCCAAGCTTACTTCTTTCTCACTGGCTCTGTTCGTGCAAATGTTCTGATGGCCAAAACGGACGGACCTTTCAGTTCAGCAGAGCATAATCAAAAGTACAATCCAGCAACAATTTTGACACATGACATGGCACGCAAAACATTTTTACGAACAATCTGGAATTTATAGATGCTAGACAACTATTGTTTATTTAATGTTTTCAGTATCATCCATGCAATACAAACAATAGTAGTAGCTTTACTACTGGCTTTGAAAATATCTCCCAGGGGAAATCCTTGAAAATTTTAATAATAATGCCATTTTGGAGGCATAAATGCATAACCTCACACAGACGCAAAAAAGTTGCATATTATACTGCCTTGATCCGTAATTGCCCAGCAATGAAAATTCCATGACTCATAATGTCATTTATATTGCAAAATATTTTTGGGCAACGCTACCCCGTGCACGTATAAATAGTTTCTGTAAAATCTACTATGAATGATATAAACCTTGCTAAAAATAGAAAATAGTTGCAAAAATTCCTGGTTTATGTTTTCGGTATACTTACCTCGTTTCATGTTGACTTGGAGCAGTTACACTTTTTTGGCACAAAAATGTTTCAAAGTTCAGTCTTCTTTGTATGAAAATTAGTAGCAGGTAAACAAAAACTGTTGCCCAAAGATAAGATAAGCTAAGCTCCAAAACACGGAAAACAGAACCAGTTCGATAATCACCTTTCTGCTTACTGCCTAGTCTGTCGTCACAGTGCACTCATATATTTTGCGTCTAGATAAATATTATAGAGTTAATTGTCAGTTTAACAGGTACTCAGTGTCGCGTAAAACCATGGGGACTCTAATGACTCTAATATATCTAATACTGCATCCGTGTTGTCATTAAATACTCGTTGCTTGAAATATTTAAATTAGGGTTTTCCAGCAAACCGTCGATCGTCACCCACTTTGAATAAATTTTTACCAACAGAACAAACAAAACGATTAGCAGGATATCTCTACGCTTTTTTAACGTGATCAGATCCTAGTAGTAAAAGTGAACGGCACAACATACAAAAGCCGACTGAGAAGTCAAGTCAACTAAAACACTGAGAACGCAGCAATTAGGATGCGTCGTCTTTTTAGGATTTCTCGTTCGTTACATGACTCTATCTACTTTGTAACATGAGCAACTAGCAAAAGCTTGATATGATAATGACGATCACGACGAGGACGGGGATATTATGTTGATGATGAACTTGTTTTTTTGGTGCAGTGACGATACTGGCTAATATAATTTTACTGATCGTACCGTGATGACGATGACGATCTTCTTGGCTTCTGCTGACAAGCCAGAGTCACGGAGAAGTGGTTGAATTGCCAGAGAAGAATAATAATAAAAATTTTGCTGAAAAAATACGAACAAGCTTTTCTAACCGAACCTTCAACCTTTTGGTTTAGACAAGACAAGAATAGTTTCAATGAGTATTTGTGATGATAATTGTCCATGTATTTTAGGCACGACTACCACTACAACAACGAATGAATAAAACAGGAATATATGTTTCGTTCGTCAGAGCATCATTATTGTGTTAACTAGAAAGAAAGAATACAGGTTTTAGCAGAAGAATAGAGAACGCTGATTACTTTACTAGGATAGGATACATAATATATGCTGGGTAGGTATATTAGGGCAAAAGTTGCAGGTTTATGGCAGACAGGTAGGTTAAGCATTAGGCACGGACTCCATACGGACTAAATTCTGACGACGCTGCGATGCGAATACTTATATGCTCAACACCAGCTTTATTATTATGCTAGTCAAGGCAAGCAGTCCAAAAATCCAGTTTCATTTGAATTTAGTTTTGTTTGCGGTTCTGGTAAATGTTAAAGTAAAAATTATCTGTATAAATAGGCATAAAACGTATTATGAAATGCTGGCAGTGCATAACAATGCAATGAAAATGAACAATGCCTTTTGAACGCTGCTGTTAACGTTAGCTATGAAAAATATCTGCTGTTTGCACTTATGATTTCAATAATTAAGGTGATACTAAGGTTGCATGACAGTTGTGATACAGTTTAGAAAATAAAAGTTAGAAGCTACACAGTTCGGCAACGGCCAACGGGGAAATCCCAGTTTTAATTCATAAACCTTGGCAACAAAAATCGTTCTATTTTATTGGTCTTCCTACACGTTAGATTCGTTAGATGATGTGTACAGTCTCATTAATGCAATTTTTATTACACATAAAACTACGTCAAATCGATGAAATTGTCAATCACAGTTTTTAACCTGCGAATTATAGAATTAAAAATATATCGATAACTTTAGGAAATCATTTTGTATTGTATAGATTAGACTATTGGTTCCTGACGGCGAAGAAGATTGTCTTCAAATGTCTAATGATTGAAAATTACAATATTGTAATTATTTTTCTAAAATTTTACTTAGAAGTATTTATCAAATTTTAATCAAATTTTAGTAGGCGAGATATGAGGTATAATATGCTTATAAAATTGCTACTTTGCTACTCATAACTATCACTTTGCCCCAACAATGTTTGTAGAAGTCTATCTACCTACATCCATCACGCACGGCATTATGTGACAAAAATGTTTTCCAGGCAATTCGTGGTTTAGAAGACATAATATTTATAACTGGCATTTCGTACAAGAGTTATAAATGCTTTGAACTAAAGTATTTTTTAATTTGATTGATTAAGGAAATGGTTGATAGTTGAAACACTATGCCTTGTGCATGAGCATCCACCACATATTCTTCAATAGCAGGGTGCCCCAATTGGCCAACAACCTGTTGAACACAAGGAGGGATTCCTGTGCTTGTCAACATAAACACATGAAATAACAACAAAGGCTATATAAATTTTGCGAGTGGTCATCTCCGTGATGTCCTATAAGTTTAATTGTCTGTTAAGCGTGATCTAAGTGAATATTAGTCAAGTTAGTTATAGTCGTGCTTGGAAGGGTAGGTGTTTCGGCTAGTCCGATATACGGTGACCTTTAGAATGTCGGGCAACATGAGTGACCTGAGTAAACGGGTAGGACTTAGAGGGCTTGGTTTGTCGCAGCAACAGCAACCCTTATCAACTTCCACTGGAGGATATAATGGACGAGCCAGAGAGTCATCCGGAAATACTAGTTTCTCTTTTACGGATGGCAGCTCCATTTTGAGTAGTTTTGTGGAGGAGGCAGATCAGTCAAAGATTGACTTGGAGGTAACTATGGTCTCAGACACTTGGTCTCAATCAGTTGCATTATGTGTAATTAAAAAGGTTTTGATTAAAGTAAGGTTTTATATTTACTAACAGGCATTTGTGGACAACGACGCTTGGGGAAACCGGGTAGTTTTAGGAGCTCTGACTGAAATCGCGTTTTCTGAAGTGCCCCATCCTAAACTTCCTCCAGATGTGATTCAAGGTCTCCAAAAGTTCCTGTTAAACGTCAATTCAGCAGTGGGTGCTTGTAATCCTTTCTTAGAACGACAGAAAAATGGAAATGTTACCACTGGGGAAGAGAATGACGTTTGTAATGTGTCCTTGAATAAAACCAGTGACAGCGGGAGTCAGAATGACATTCCCAGTGTGGAGCTTCCCAAAGAATTGGTGGATGCATTAGGACCAGAATGCCGGGTAGTTTTGCGAAGTCTTGTGGGGGCTTACGTTAGAAAGCAAATGGGAAAGATTTCAGAGTTTTGGAAACCTATATTGGAATTGAATGGGACTACGGTGCCAGAGTTATCAGACGTCACCAGGGTACAAAGAAGATCAGTATGCCCACCTTCAGAGAGTAAGGAGGCAAAGCAGCTTTTCGATTTGATACTCAAACAGACCAAGGTTTACAAGAATCGGTCGCATGAAATATCTGGAGAAATGGAAGAACTGCTCAGAAGGCGAAATGAAGAGATGAAGAAATATGAAAGGGATGTGAAAATTGTAAGGATTGAGATACAATTATAATTATATCGTTAATCGGTATTGATGTCCTTGTATTTATATATAAATTATCGGTTGTGTTTCAAGTTCAAGGAACTGACATTGCAAGACTTGAAAGAACACAAAGCCGTAGAAAACCCAGAGTTTATCAAGCAGTATCAAGAATACTTGGACTTGAAGCAGGAGCATGTCACACAACAAATTAGGTATTGACAACGCTTTCATACTGATGGATAATGATTATATGATATTGTGATTGTTACAAGGATTAATCTGTTAAAATTAACGACAATAAATATTACCCAATGTTCATTTCTTAAGACTGGAGAAACTTAAAATGGAAGAAGAAGAAAGAGGAACTGAAACGGAACAAAGTGAAAGACAGGTCCTCTACAGCCAGGTGAAAACCAAGTTTGAAGACATAAAAGTGGAAGCAGAAGAGATGGAAGAAAGGTAATTGACAACAGGCAGAAGTTCAAGTACTTAATGTTTGCTAGTTCTCATTGGAAGTTTTCTATTTAGGTTACTAAAGTGCAAATCCTTAGGATCTCCGTATCAAGAACTACTTAAAGAGTACAAGTCTGTGGAAGAGCAGATCAAGCTAAAAGAGTGGGTACTGGAACAGTTGGCGAACGTGAACAACGACGAGTCTCTCTTCAGTGATTGATCGAGTGAAAATATTTAATGGTGTATCTTGGAGCGCCGAGAGCTGGTTATGTTTGGAGGAACGTTTAGTGCTGGAATGTATAACTAGCGCTCAAAAGACTGTCGTACTCAATTAGCATAACCTTTGCTTTAATTTAATTTTTGAAATATACCATAATTTATTGTTTGTCACATTTTTTGAATTATTAATCAATTAGGTTTTACCAAAATAATTATAAAACATTGTGTTAATTTGAAATATTTATATACTCACCAAAATAAAGTAGATATGGTACTGTTTAATTTACACACACAACCAAGACCCATTAATTTAGTTATTTATCACTGGTTTTATTTATTACTGGTTCACCCCTCTAAAATAAATGTGCCATTGTATTTACATACGACGAAATTTATAGACGCTACACATGAAACAAACTTTGGCTTTGTAAAGCATTGTAAATATAAATATTTGGTAATTATTCTACCCGTTAATGTTAATCTTTTCGTTATTGCTCGTAAAAGCAGCAACATTTTGTATGCTGAATGAAGTGACTGGCAACGTTATAACTAAAGTCACATACAAGGTACTTATGAATCAATTCTCTTTACTACTTTAACTGCTACTTAAGTGTCAATCTTCTATTTCAATTTAGTAAGAACCGTGTTATATATTATATAGTTTCGCTACTAACTACCGTCAGAGTAAGCACATTTTTGTAATTTTGTAGCCGCTTGGTTAGTAAGTATTGCTAGTTGTTATTATCAAATCGACACTCGAACTAATGATATTTACACTTTTATGCAGATCTATTTTAAATATTATGCAATATTAGGGAGTACAAGAAAACTTAGAAATGATACGAAACATGCGTTGGTCTCCCTAGATGGACTGTATTTGTCTACCCAAATCGGCTACATGCTACAGTTTGCTGTTTAGCTGTTTCGTTTGTAGATTTTATGCAACATGTCATAAAATAGACCTTTGGGTAGCTCGTCGTTCATTTGCTGAATGTGAGTGCAAATCATGTTGTATGTTTGTTCCTCATAGTTTCGATAAACATTCTCCATGTCCAATTCCTTGTAGAGTTTTTTCACTGCTTCAATATTCTCCGGGTTATGTTTCCCGTAGTTATCGAATAGAAACTTTTTCTGTTCAGGGGTGCACATCTGCACGGCTACCACAAAGAGCCAGGAACATTTACAGTCTTGAATATCAGTGCCGATTTTGCCAGTAACCTCAACGTCTCCAAAGCAATCGAGGTAGTCATCCTGAACTTGGAAGAAATGGCCCATTTCAAGAGTTACTTTTCTCATTTGTTGGAACAAGGCTGGATCTGTGATTTCGCACATGGTCATGGCTAGAGCAGCCGGAAGATAGAACGAGTAGTAGCTAGTTTTATACTTGACAATTGAAGAGTATCGATCCATGGTGTAGCTGTAAAGATAATACAAATGCAACGATGTTTAATTTTTAACAAATAAATTGTACATTACATGTAGTTATTTTAGCTATCCTGTGCAAAAGCTTACGTTTCCATTCGTCGGTCTTGACCAGTTCGTGTATCCAAACTCTGACCGAAAATTGTTTTGTATGTGACATCATGCATGACTTCCATAACCTTTGCATAGTAAGGCTTGTCACTAAAGTGTTTACGCAGTATGGCATAAATGGTAGCCTCCAGGAGGATGGCGTCATTGACTGCCGCCAAACCTAGGTTATCCACTTTATACCAGCATGGACGACCCCGTCTTGTTTCGCTTTCATCCATGATGTCGTCCGCAACCAAGAAAAAGGCTTGCAACTATTGGTAGGCATTAGAAATCATAGCGTATTTTTTTACTTTTACCACAGAAGTACTAATTCAGATATAATATGCGTGCCATCTTTAAAAACTTTTACTTACAATTTCAACGCACCAACCCAGCACGTACGAAAGCCGAACATTTTCCTCTGTTAATTCTTCGGGAGCCAAGTATTTATAAGCCAGAGCTGTCGACAAACCTCTGTAAAACATTAAATAAACATTATAGAAACAATTGTTGGAAAATTCCATGTTTACCTTTAAGATTTATCTCTTAAACTAAAAATATTTGATGATTTACCGATTTCTTTTGCCGTGTGGCACGTTATATTGCAGAACTCTGGCCATCCACCGATTAGTTTCCTCCATATCTTTCATGTCCGGTATTTCCAGCAGTTCTTTCACCAACTGATGATAAACGCTCATAAACTCTTCTCTTTCCTCCTTAGACATTAGCTTTGGCTGCTCCATGATGCTGTCTCGAGTAACTTCCACAAGTCTCTGAGAGGTTACAACGGAACTGCCGAAAGAAGAAAAGTCAGAAAATAAATATCCATCAAAAATAAATAATGGCAGTGTTTAAAAATAAATATTGAGCATAAGAGCAGGATGGAAACTCAGGCTTCTTTCAATTAATTCATAAACTTTGAACCACAAGGTTATCTCTTATAGTCTGACTTAACGGTTGACCTGTTTACTACTTCATCACAATTTAAGCAACAATGTAGAATTTACATATTTACATGTTCTGTTCAACCTAACTATTTTAAATTCAATATATTTCTATCCTTCAAATTTTATTTATTTTTTATCAAATTTCTATTATTATGAAATATCAAATGTAGGTATGCATCAGGAATGAGTTTCTTTTGAAATGCAAATAACCTGCGACCTGGGTATGTCAAAGTCTTTTCTATCAATAGAAGGAATACCTATTATAGCTATATGCTATTGATTTGAAAAGTAGAACAATTTCACGATGTCGCTTTCGCTTCAAAACCAAACACGTATATGAATTCGATTCATTGGTTCTAAGTCTCAATCTAAGTTTGTTGTAACTTATAAGTAATGTTTTTGTTAAAAATTTCCAAAGATAGAAAATGAACAGGAAGAAGACACTAACTTATCGATACTCAAATTATTTTTAAAAAGTTGAGCCAAGAAAACTCTCAACGTTTTAGTGAATAGAAAATTACTAAGGAAATAAAAAATAATTGAGGATTTATGAATTCATTAAATATTATTTTTGTTTTAATGAGCTAAACTGAACAATCCTGAAGGAAAATAGATTTACATATTTTAAGTTAATCTTTTTGGGGGAAGTACTGAAAGTACCTTGATTTTATCACAATTTTTCTTATTTGATAAACTTGCGAAATTCTACCAAGATGCAGACAGCAGATGAAATGAAGTGTTTTAGTCCGAGTTCAGTACGAAACTAACTCTCATTGTCAGAAAAGTGTGGATTTTACAATATATAACACTAAAGATTACAAGGAGAATTGCTCACTAAAACTAAGCGGTTAAATAAATTGCTACCATTTATTTGTTCAAACATAACAAGCAGCAATGACGTTCATGTAGTGTGTGATCAAAACAAACTGCTTGTTCATGGGAATCATTTTGTATTGAAGTTGACCATGCAGTCAATTAAGCAATCATTTAAGTCAGAACTTGGAAATATTTTATCATTAACCCTGCATCCCTAGTGCCTACATTTAAAACGGCAGTTCTATTAAGATAGAATGAGTCTACGGAAACCAAACATAAATTAAGTGAGATGAGAGATGACTGAAGCTGAATAAAATATTTGATATAACATTAATTGCTGTTTTAAAACGCAACTAGTAATTAAGGTCAAGTTCGCAAAAAACAATAGATTAACTGAAACTGGAAGGCTCAAACAAAGTTACATTATGTACTTGGTACACTTGCTGTTATCGGGGTAATATGCAACTCGAACCGAAACTGGAAGGTATATTATCACATCTAAAATGTGTACCAAAGTACCACTTACACGTATATTTCCAGATATTTGCGAGTGCTGGGTTAGTGTTTCCTTCTTGATCCGATTACAAATAGAAACTACTTTACTGAAAGAAGCAGTTCAATTATTTAAATAGTTCTTGACGAAACGAAGTATTAAATTTTATATGCTTTCAGTACAACGAACGACGAACAACTGAGCATTGAGCATGATCGAATCGTTTTCTTTTTGGTTAAAAAGGAAAAAATAAACTAACTAACTGCAACAGAATTAGCAATAATCATAAAAGCGCACAGCAAAAACCACTTGCTTTGCACAACTTTCTATTAGATATAAAATGCTAACGTACAACATGTTTACGTCAAGTCAAGCAGGTAAATTTAAACATTTAGTAGAATGCATACTAATATTAAACTAGTGCATAGTAGATGCCTCCATTTCGTATTGTTGTGACTGCATACAAACTTGAATCTGATTAAAAATTGTATAACAATTCAAGAATATAAATGGTAAAACTATACAAGCGCTAGCCATACTTGTACAAAGGGGAACGGGCAACAGGAAGTGGGTTCAACAGTACACTCCACTCAATTGTTTTTCAATGACCTTGACCTTAGAGAAATCAACGCATTTACTTTACAAACGTCAGTGAAACCACATGCAAGCATGCTCATAGCTATAGTCATAGTAATTTGAAAACTTTATATTTTACTTTACGCAAGTAAAAATAAAAATAATTGGGATTAAAAAAATGACGTAAAAATTAATGGTAATCGATATCTGATTGATGAACCCGTTCTACCATAGGTATCCTAAGTAATTTGTTAGAATTCTCACATTTTCAACAAGCCGTCATCATTAATACAAAACCGTCTCATCACAAAAACATCATAATAAGATTTTAACAAAATTACATTGATGCAATATGGGCATCAACACACAATAAGGTCATAAGTGTTTCATTACAAAAATAATCTACAAAGCTGGTAAGAATAAGAACCCATGTTGACTTTAGATGGATGTATGAATGATAAAAAATTTAAATGCAGAATAGTTTTCGTATATTAACATGCAAATAAAGATTATCAGAATTTATAGAATGTTAAATTTTCCGTACCGCATAGGCGTAAAGTTGGAGCTGGCATTGCCTGTTGCAACACTACCGAACACAGACGGCGATGACGTTGCCGATACTCCGCTATTAGCAGCACCAAATGAAAATCCATTGTTACCGCAACTCTTGACTAATCTCCCTGCGGATGAGGAGGATACGATGCCAGACACCGAAGATTGGGACTCAAGCGTTTTGATAATATCATATTGAGTTGTTGAGCAATCGAGCAATTGAGAATTTTTTGGGAACGAAGCTCGTTGAACCTGAGCACCATCTATGGAGCTATTATTTGGAAGGTGCTTGTGGTTATTATAATTGTCTTGAGGTGAAAATGAAGAGAAGTGAGATGACGGAGAGGCAATATCTGTGACGGAAATATCATCCTCATTGTTATTTCCACTTTTGGAGCAATAGAGTCTTACGCAGGTACTGGCAGTTGGTATTGAGCATTTTTGCAGGTGGTGAAACGTCGGCAAAGACATCAATGCGTGCTTCTGCATCATCACCGTCTTGTCAGCAATGAACTGACTTCTGCGAACATATTCTGAAGGTTTCCAGTAAGGTAATGCGTCTTCCAATGACTTTGTTGCGATAGCATCATTGCCAATTTTGTGGTTGTTACAACTGGAAAACAGTGTCTTTGAACACTGGCAATCAGTCGTGTCAGTTAAATTACTTGAAGAATCCCCATAAGTACTACTGGCATTACGAGTTATAACACTGTAGCTATCACGGGAATGGCGTTTTCCCATGAGAGTCGCCAACGTTTTTGCACAATTTCGACTCATGTTTAGCCAAAAATCACAAGATTCACAAGTTAAAACTTTCCGTTTTAGAAAAAAATGAGTTTAAAGTTAATGGTTCCACTTTTCCCATGGTTTTCAGATAGGTATGTCGGGAAATTCCATGGATTATCTGAGTGAGAAATTAAACAGATTTAATTATTTCGTTAAATTAATCTTGACATTTATTAGTTTCACATGTTGAAAGTGTGGACTGCTCATGGTAAAATGTACAAGTTGATAGTGACAGTAAAACAGGCAGTAAAATAGAGAAACTGTAATTTTATGCTTCTGATTCTTCACCTTGTCTTTGAGTAATAATATGGTATCTATCGAATTCTTATTTTAAGCCCATCATTTTACATTTCGAAATTCAAATACTATTATGTATCGTACATGCGTAGATAGTCGAAATATGATAAAGACAAAAGAAGACTACACAATAAACAATTGCAAAACTAAACGAAAGGAAAGAATGTAAACCCTTATTATTACTATTTCATCTTGTGAATAGGGTATATGCGTCAAACGCATCTATTTTTCTGTTGCCTGACTGTAAACCCATCTTCAGATTGCGGTTAACTAACTGTAAATCGAAGTTTGGTACGCAAACGCACAGGTTGTTTTGGGCACGCTTCAGAGGATAACAAACTTGCTATAAAAGACATAAGATACAAAATATATTCATTACATTAAATGTTTTTATTTCGGTTATATAATATGCTAAATGTACACTAAATATCATTAACAAAGTGTATAGACTACTTTAACAATTTTTTGACAAAAAAACTCGCCAACAAATACAACAAATACGTTTAACATAGCTGAAGCTCCAGAAGAGTTAATGGACTGGATATATTATTCTTCCTATGTTTAATCTTTATGCTTCCATTTTCTAGCATTGTTTGTATAAATTGCTAGTCCCTTAACGTAGTCCTGACTATCAGAAAATGGTCCATACTTGACACCAAAAAAACTCATAAGATTCATTAAGGTTAGGTAGTACGATTTACGATAATGTTTAGGAATTTGTATCCACAAGTATTCAAAACTACATTGATACCAAGTAAAATTTTAAAATTTGCTGCACGTGAGCACGTGGCATAGCAAAACTGCCGTTACAAAAATAATGTTCCCCCAAATTACTGTTTGAATACTAAGTCAAGTAGCCGGTAGCTGTTGTAATTGTAAAAATACATGGGCTGACTATATTATGACCAGAGGCTGAGTGGCTACTACTGCATCAAATTTGAAATGTACAATACTGAATACTGTCAGATTGCAGACATTTGTTTCTTTTAGTTTCTACTTTCCGTCTATAAAAATTGAGATGAGATGATGTAGTCACTAGACAATGCATTCTCTAGTTCAAATAGAGTTTTAACGTTTATAATGTCCGATAATAAGCTACATTTCATCTTCATGTAGAACATGGAAATAAGTATATACCTACACATGACACATTCATACAGAGCGACTAAAAGATTTTGTCAAGTCAAAAATTGGACTTAGCAAGTTAGCATCTTAAACAAAACAAAGGATTTCTTTCCTTTTATAAAGCCAAATAGTCATTATTGACTTTACTTTGACTTTTAATTAAATTGGTAAATTGGTATTGACTTTTACATTTAATTCATTAATTTTTATCACTCAGGAAAGTTACGAGCACATGCATAAAATACCTGTGAGAAGCATTAAAATATGAGAATTAAGTAAAAGCTTTTATAAAAGCAATCACAATCATTATGAAATGAATGACTGACTACTGACTAGTTCTGGATATTAAAAAAATCAGCATCGCCGCAAGAACAGCATGCAACCCATAATAATATAGTAGACAGTTTAGCAGGCGAACACTATAATCGCCGTGAACCGAGAGTTGTAATTGTAGCTCATGTCTTTCAGCAAACGACTGAACATGAAAAAAAGAAGTTGCTTTCCTATACAACCCAATAACCAAGTTCATTCATATTTTTATGACTGATCTGACACAAATAAAATTAAGGCTTATTAAGTGCCGCTACGAGCCCATACAAAATTCACACATATTTAAGCAATAAACTCATCTATTTAACTACTAGAACTATGCTTAAGTTGAGGGTTACCTTTGTAAAAGTTATGGAATGAACTAGATTATTCAAATATTCCTGAAGAAAGCAGTCAAGGTCACTGTCTCATTTGAATTATTTCCGTGAAACTGTACACTTTTAACAGGGTGCGGTACACACAGAGAATTTGTCAGATATATTAGCTGTCATACCGCATACCGCACAATGCACTAAACAATTTGAAGTATTGCCGTACTGAACATGCACTCTAAATCACAATAACTCATTGAACAGAGTTAACTAAACAATTAATTTAGTTTTGTGGGCCATGAAGAATGTTTTGTTCAGCTACTGGACAGTGGCCATATGGACATCCACTATGCACTTTACAGAAGATCAGCTGTTGTTTTCGTTTAGATCGAATCCCACTTTACAAAAAGAAAACTAGGTCGAAATTTGTTTGCGAAAGTGCCAATTCGTCACCTACAAAGCAGAGAAATCCAGACAGTTCAGCCCAGATTCCAGTAATTTGCTACAATGTTTAACTCTGTTTTTACGATGCATTTCTGCGTGTGATGCATGTCTCGTGGAGTTCAAGGAGTCATCATAAAGATTACATGCTGGATGACGTCTGCTTACACTTGCTCACAACAAGCTAAAGCACTAAGCACGCTTTGAGATAGGTACACACTTTGCAAAATAAAATGATCCTGTTGAGCTGGCATTTCTTTTCTCCGTAATGCATAGAGACGTTGAAGAAATTTACATATATTACCTTTTAGACTAATAATGATGGTGCTTGTCCATTGTCCACCACTTGCAAGCAGAACAAGTTTTCTTGTTTGCAGCAACATGAACTTTAAATGTGAGTATAGTAATGAAATAAATAATGAATCATCAAACTCTTTGTCTCGTGTATATGACGCTGCTTTGTTTGCAGGGAAAGTGATCCAATGATTATGATTCATATTATCTCATGACTATAGAATGTAGAAAGAACACGACTTGAAAGAAATGATTTTCGCTTAAAATGGTAAGCAAAGGATGGTGAAAGCTTTGCAACACTTGCAAAACGCCAGAAATTCTACTACATATTTACAATTGCATTAATATGTATTTTTAAGAGCTTGTTGGGTCCATAAAATCGTTCAAACATCATATTTCTGGTTGGAGTTGTGCATTGAGTTGTTGAGTATATTATGTCGTGTTGCATCTTAATAAACATGAGGGGAAGCTGCGACAAAAATTGATCAAACCCTGTTGACTTTTCCTTTTACTCCGAGTTAAAAACAACACGGAAGTCTAGAATTCTAGTTGTTGCCGAAGTTTCGGGAATGGTTGTTGTGATTATTTGTTAAAATTAAAATTCTTTATTTTTAACGTGATATATGCGATTTGACTATGATTGAACACAGAGATTAGAAATTATACTGCAGAGCCAAAGTTTCCAAAGCATTGCTCATGAAAGTTTGGTAGAATTTTATGTCTACACAGCTCCTAGAGTTGGACTATTTTTATAGTAATTTCACAAAATAGAATAGATAATTCGGGAAGACCTAGACCCGATGAAAAATGTTTGGAGTTGGGGTGACTCGAGAAGAAATCAAAGCTCAGGCCGCTATCCAGCGTCGTCAGCGCTTGGAAGCGGAGCGGAAGCAGCGAATATTTAATCCTAAACAGCGAATAATTGGGGTGATTTGAAAAACAAAACTTTTTTCATTTTAATGAATTCTTCGCGATAGAAAATTAACATGTTTGGTACTGGTTAATTGGTTTATCTAGCTGGATGTAGACGCTCTCAAAGAGCAGATTGAAGAAAAAAGGCGTCGCGAAGAACATGAGCGTCAACTGGATGAAGCCTACGCCCGCGAGACCAATCGACAAGCAATGCTATATCAAGAACTTAGTCAGAGGATTGAAAATGTAAATTAAATTTCTGGCTAGCGAATGTACACACTCGATATGCATTTGATCGTACATTTTAATAATATTTTGCATGAAGGATCGTCGCCGTGTGTTTGAAGATTTACAAGCTTTTCGAAAGGAGTGTCAAAAATATGAGGATCGAAGGGAATTCGATTTGAACGACCCCAAGCAAATGAGCTACCCTGCAAGGCTTCATGATGGGGATCCCCGATGTGGACCATCCTCTTGTCAAAAGTAATAGCTTTTTCTTGAACTTGAAATTGTATGACTCTATACAACTTAACGTACTCAAAATGATGGTAGATTTGAAGGTGAAGACCTCTGCGGTCGAGAACGTGAGCTTGAAAAGGCCAAGCAAAAGAACGCGTGGCTGGAAGCCCAAATTCGCGAAAAGGAGCAACAGCAAAAGGAATGGGAGCGTGTTCAACAACTTTGGGAAACTCAACAGCGTGAGCACGCACTTCGTGCCTTGGAGCTCGCTTCGGCAGAAGAGTGTGCCAGAAAAATGGTCCAACAGGCAACTGCCAACTTCAATCTGGCACTGGCAAATGAAGCTGCAGAGAAGAAAACCCTGGAAAAGCGTGCCGATGAGGAAGCCAGTTTGGCTCACCAGCTGAACTGTTACAATAGCGAACTTCTAACGGAGACCACAGACGCCACACACATTAACGGCGCATTCCGCACAACCACCACGCGCTTCAAGGGCTACACGCCAGAGCAAATGAAATTGATTCGAGAGGAACAGTTGCGCCAAATGATGGATAATCAGAGAAGGAAGGAAAGTGATAAGCAGACTGATGAGGCATGGGCAAAAATGCAGAAACGTTATGCGGTGGCCACTCAAATTTTGGATAGAGAGATGGAGGATAGGCGAAGGTACACAAAAGATTATATGAGAACTGATAATCGACAATGAAAAATTGGGTTTGAAGTAGACGGAGTAATACTATGATTTTTTTGAATACAGGGATTCCAAAGTGGAGCTGACTCACACAAACATGCAGCTTGCTAGGGAGCAGCGACTTCGTCAAGAGCACTTGAATCGCGTGTTGTACAGAAACTCATGCTCAGAAAGCTTTTTCGAGCAATTCAATACTTCAACACGTTAAAAATACTTAAAACTAAAGAAGCAAGTCGAGTTTATTAGAGACGCCAAACAATCTTATGAATACATAAGGAGAAACAAAACAAAGAATGATAATGAGATTTTATCATCCCTGAACAACAGCACATACGTTTTATATTTTAAAAACAATTGTATATTATATTGTAATGGAACAATAATACAAAAATATTATATTTATTATTGGCTAAAATATCTGTTTTGCAACTGTCATCTGTACTGAAATGCAGTAGCATGATGGCCGTCCTGAGAGATATGTTGCTGATGACCACTATCTCGACCCCGTAGGTCCTGAGACTGTAATGAAATCGGCATAATGTAATGTGATCCTATTTTCCCCACGGAGGTTTGTGCGGAAGATCTACTTGATGCTCCGTGTTCCGGACTATGACTAGAACCAGCGGTGGATGGTGACTCCAAGTGAGTTGCCATACCCGGGAATCTGTGAACTGGTGGTATACTAGGATATGATGAATCCGTGGGCAATGGGGGATTTTGTTGACTAAGGAAGAAATAACTTGTTCCTGGTACAGGATCGGAGTTAGCAGAAGAAACCACGCTCTCATCTCCTGCAACGTCAATCTTGGCAGCAGTGGCGTTAGAGGCATTATCTGCACTGTTTTCGTCTGCTCCGATGTAAATTCTATTCCGACCTCCATGAGCATATCGGTCGGATTGATCGGACTTTGGCTTTCTTATGGGAATTTTCAGATGAACGGTTTTAACGTGTAAACGGAGATTATCGTTGCGGTTGAATCCCTTGCCGCAGATTTCACAGACAAAATCCCTAGAATAATTATCAAAAAGGTTTCATAAGTACTTCATAACATTTAAATATATGCACTACTGCTTACCTATTTGGATTATGAATAGTGCTCTGCAAATGCATTCTCAAATTTCCTGGCAAGCGGAACCCTTTACCGCACAAGTGACACTTGTAGGGTGCTTCATTTGAAGTATGCAACTTTTCATGGATCAAAAAGTAGCTTTTTCTGGCAAATGCCTTCCCACAATACTTGCATAAAAAGTCCTTGATCTTGTCATGTACAAGTTTCACATGACTCCGCAGGCCATAAACGGTCGGGAAAATGCGTCCACACTTTTCACAGGGAAATTTTCCCCTTTTAGGAATGCTTGGACTTTGACCGATTTTCTTTCTCGTTGCTACTCGTGCTGAATAGTCTCTGTTCTGCTGGCGGAATACATCCGGATACTTAGTTATTATTGACTTGGTTTCCATCCCATGCTTCTCCTTGAGATGATAAAAGAATGTGTTTTTGTCCCGATAAATCTTCCCACAGTTGGGATAAAAGCACTCCAACGGCTTCATTTCTCCGTGTGTTTTTACATGCAGTTTCAAGCAATAGGTGTCCAGCAGTGTTCTATTACAAATGTTGCAAAGGAACGTTTGTGCATCGGTGTGATTTTCTACTAGGTGGTTATCCAGCTCACTGGCTCGAGCAAAGGCCATTCCACAACCCTTGCAACGAAACCTGTTCTCAACGATGGGCGTACTGAAATCCACTTCTGCATTGGAAGATACTTTATGATTAGACTGTTTTGTCAAGTTTGACCCTCGGGTGTTTATGGTGCGTGTTTCAGATGGCGGTGACAAGGTCGTTGGCATTGCTTCGGACATGTCACAGTCAAAGTCTGCATCCTCACATTCTTCCGGTGTCATACTTCTAAGGACGGATGGTGGCCCTTCGTTGTTCCTGTGAAATCTTTTAACGTGTAGACGCAACACATCAATCCGGTCAAAGCACTTATCGCAAATTTTGCATTTGTGAGATTTCTTCTGTTTGTGACTAAACATGTGTATTTTCATTTTTTCTCTGTTGTTAAACTTGATTCCACACAATTTGCACTTCCAAAAGTTGCCGTAAGCTCGAGATCGATGATGGGCAAGCTGCTGGCTGGATTGAAAGCTTTTGTGACAAACATTACGGGCATAGTTTAAACTTGTTCTTGTACTTCCCATGCATCTTCTACTGTGATCAATAATTTCCAAAGTGGGAATCTTTTTACCACATCGCTTGCATGGAAGTCCCCTAATGTGCTCTTTCGAGTGGCTATGAAGGCTGTCATGATCGTTAAAATTTCTACCGCAAATTGTGCAAAGCCATGGTTTAGTCAGACTGCGCGTGTGAGTAGCCAAGTGATTACGGATGTCCGTGCGAGCTACCTCCAAACGACAAATGGGACAAGCGCTAGTTTTTCCTCCAGCGTGAGCAAGCGCCTTAAGTCTTTCTGAGTCCTGCTGCGCGGTCAATTTTCGTTGAGCCAAGGGTTCAGGAGGACGAAGACTTATGTTTTCCCCGTGAATTATACGGCGATGGCATGCGAGAGTATTTTCGTGAAGAAATTTTTTGGTGCACTGAGGACATTTTAGTTGAGTGATAAAACCATTAGTTAAGTTGATGACTTTAGTTTGGATAGATGGCGAGTTTCTCCGACAATTAGTTGTAACACGGGATTCTATTTCACTATGCTGGTCATCATCACTTGTGTAGTAGCTTCTGTTGGTATTTCTGGTTCTCAAAACCCTCTTGGGTTCCGTGTCATTCTCCGCAGGTTCTGGAAGTAGTACCAAATACATGTTAATCTTCTACTTTCAATTGGTTTGCACTTTCCATCAAAATGATTTATATAAATACCTTCTGGTTCTCCGTAATCGGATAGTTGAGCATCTGGACTACTAGGACCATCCTCGTCATCGCTCTCTGGCAATACCTTCACAACACTTTCATCCATTTCCATTTCAAGGTTCCTATCAATCTCCCTGTTTTCCTGCTCATTTTCAGATTCCAACGGCTCATCTTCACTTTGAGGCTCTATCTTCACGTTCACTCCATTAATTGCATCTTCATCCCCCGTCTTTCGTATAGCTTGATCTGTAGACTGATTTCCGCCACAAGGTTGGTCGTTTGGTGTCACACACACCCTATCCAGTCTCCTCAGAATTTTACCAATGTCCGAATCCAATTTGCAAACACTGGTAAAATCCTTAAAGTTTCTGTACAACACCTTCAACATTTCCGAGCAGTTGACACACAACGCAAAGCTCTGATCTCTTTCACTCCCTGTCTCCTGTCCCACAGATTTGAACATACCTTTTCCAATATCCGGTTCCGTGTCGGAAGGTTGCAAAGGTGGAACCTCAAAGACCACAGAAAGAGCCTCATAAATACTAATGATCTCCTCATCTTCATGATCAGTGGCTCCTCCAGGGGAAGTCGCATTCCTTGTTATAATAATACGCTTGACTTTAGAGCACTCTTTAAGGAATGGAAGTTGGCAATTTCCACAATTGCCTAAATCAGTGGAATACAATGCTGTCTCCATTGTGGCTCTCTAAAGCCTCTGAAGGGCTAAAAACTTTTAATCAGTCACATAATAAAATCCAAATAGACGCAATAATTGTCACTCAAATAAATATTTTACTCCGATATTGCACCTTGCATTACTACCAGCAAAGCAATATAATACCGTGCTTTGGGTTTGACATGTAGCTTTTCTGCGTGTAGTATCATCTGTTTGTTCACTATAAACGGAGGCATTCGTCTAGTACAGGCGACGAGCAACAAAGTAACAAATACGTATGCCCCCTTCAACTACATCTATGGAATAAATCATTTTTTATAATTAAATGTGACATCATTTTAATCATGTTCATAAAGCCATGTTCATGATCTATTATATAAGTCATAAGAAAGATGAGCTTCTAGAGTTGACGAGTTCAGGATGAATTTAAGTGCATGTTCAAATGCGAGATGTTGAGCACCCAAATCTAAGCGTGCATGCAAAAACTAATTTATGAATCAGAAAATAGAATTTTTATTTCATAAATGAATTATATTTTTCACCGGGTTGTTTACAGAACAAGAAATTTAGAAGAAAGTAGAGTGCATGATTATTGATTGAATCCCTTGAAAATCTGAGTAAATTCAAATTCCTGCTGGGTGGTTCCACTGCAGTAGGGTGACACATTTCCTGGACATCCTCCATTGTCCCTTTCCACACTCCAGAAGGCCAGTAGTCCAATCCTTTCAGAGTTTGCCCAGTCAACCAACTTCCTTGCATGGGGTATTTCAAAAACGTTACCGTTAAAGTTGCGCCCAATCATAGGAGTAATGCCAAGCATGCGCTTCAGTTCAGCTTGTGATTTTTCTGGCCAGATTTCCTGCATTTGTTGGAGTACCATGCGACCTGTGTTGATTACAGCGTCTCCAAAGTCCGGGCTTTGTTTAGGAAACTCCATGGCCATAGCGTTGACAATGTCTACACGGACTCCATTTTGTTTGGCGTTTTTAAGCAGGTCTACACCCAAGGAGGGGGTCAGTCCGTAGTCTTCCCCTTGAACCATAAGAGTGAAGCTGACCGTCACCGCGGGGCGCTCTTGTTGCACCTTGGCAAGGGCTTGGTTCATTAGGTCAAGGCTGACTGTGGTTTCAACGTCCACATCCAAGTGATCCGTGCCAACTGCATCAAGTGCTTCCTTGTAGGCTCTGGCGAGATCGTCAGAAGTTGCACAAAGATGTTCCAGGTAGGGCCCCAAAGCCTGTAAAGTAGCATGTAAGAATGGTTATCTTCGTTATGCATAGAATGCTACTTGCAGTCATTTTTCGGTGTATCAAAATACCCCGCCCGTTGCAATAATCATTTTTCCACCCATCTGTTGAACTGCCTTGATTTCATTCAGCACAAGGGGGTCGTTTATGTCGTACTGAGCTCCCCACATGGGCTTGCATCCTTGATGACCTCCTAGAGCGAACGCCAAGTGGTAATCGAGTTGACCAGTTTGTCGGGCCATATCAGAAAGGTTCCTACGGTTTTCGAGAAATGTGTCGTAGTACGGAGCAAACTTGATGTCTCCTAAAACAAAATGGCGAATTAGGTTTGAGTTGGTACATCTTCTGGAAAAATGATAATATGTTGAGTTTACCAGCAGCACTGCAAAGCAGTGGACCAGAAACAAACAGTAAGCCCAAAAATCCAAGGAAAAGATTCATTTTAAAGAAATGTGTGCAATTTAACTGTACTACGCTATGATAAGTGATTGTGGATGCCTGGATGTTTCCTAACTGCCAAAGGGGATTGTGCCAAATGAATTATATATCAGCAAATTTCTTCCAATTAAGGTTTCATTGCCCGACCAATCTTGTGTCAATTGATATGTGATAATATGCCTTGGAAAAGTTTGCAAAACAAGCGAAATTTTAAAGATAAACCGAATTAAGATAACACATTTTGTACCGAATTTATTACATACATACTAATTTGACAATTTCAATTTTATTTTTATCCATCAATTAAACAGTTTGACAGGGCATTGTGAGTCATACGTACGATAATTTTTATTTTGCAGAATTTATTTGACACAACCATTGCATTGGTGTCACTCAACAAGTGACCGACGTTATTCATGATAAGAAACTGATTGATCGATACACTAGTCTCACGTTTAAAGTCAGATACCCGAATATCTACTTTATACAATAGTATTTATCATCAAGTCACCCTTGAAGTGGAATCTCATTGCTCATCCATCTTATTAGCCAAATTAACTAAAAACTTATGGCCAATTAATTAATCCACAAAAATAGATGTGATCTAACATGTTAGAAATGTAATGAAGGGGTTAAGGGAAGATCTTTTAGGATTTCTAAAAGCTTGGTTTCTGACGGATAGGGTAACGGGTAACTTTCATAGTTTCATATTCATACATGATGTCATGATGTATCTTGAGACGCTTCATGAAAACGGTGCAGCGCAAAGGATGAAAGAAGAAGGCTTCAAATGCAGCTACAGCTGGCTTTTGCTGTTGTTTCCCATGTCGTACATGTGCTGCTCAGCTGAAAACATGATGCATTAAATATTAGTACACACGTTTCTTGTAAAAATTTGCAGATTTGCAATGAAGCTAAAAGAGTTAGAAAGCTGGTTAACCCGTTGTGAAGGCTTTAAGAAGCCCAAAGTTCACCTGGAACAGTATGTAACGACCTCTCATATAGCCGCCAGAATGCTGTATACAGCACAGGAACATATTGAAGGTGCAGGTTTCAGAGGATTTTTAGATAATATTTGGACAGTTGGACAATAACTAATTTGTAATAAATCTGTAATTTGGTTAAGGTGGCACGGTCTGTGATCTGGGAAGCGGCTGTGGCATTTTATCAATAGGCTCAGTCCTTGTTGGAGCTCAGTATGTTTGTGGAATCGAAATCGATCCGGATGCTGTTGAAATTGCGATGGAAAATTGCTTGGAGTTCTTCGATGATGATGATGATAACCCATACCCTGTTGACTTTATTAATGCGGAACTGCATTTGGGTCTGAAGGAGGGCAACAGCGAAAACTTTAGTGTGGATTGTTGTGACAGGTTTAATTCTAGTTTTGATGTGGTAAGAGGAAATGTATTTAATTTAATAGGGAAACTCGCCCGAGATATGAAAAGTTAAATTAAACTGTCGTTCTTCATTTTGTCTTCCAGGTAGTAATGAACCCCCCTTTTGGTACAAAAAATAACGCTGGAGTTGACTATGGGTTTGTACAACGCGCTTTGAAATTTGTTAGGCCCGGTGGATACGTATATAGCCTCCATAAAAGTTCGACCAGGGACTTTTTCAAGAAAAAATTGACAAAGTCGAAAGATGAATTTGGTTGTGATGTTAGTGGAAATGTATTGGCTGAAGTGAGATATGACCTCCCAAAAACATACAAATTTCATAAAGAAAAGAGTTTGGACATTGCAGTAGACTTTTGGTGTTTTCAAAAAGATCCGGAATAATCAATAACGATTTTAAAAAGTTTTTAAAACGCATTTTTATATTTTACTTAGTGTGCTAAGTAATGAAGTAAAAATAAAAACAAGACTGAATGTTTTATAAATGAAAAATGAAACGAGGGATGTTTTATATTATTCATTAGTTGGAAAGTATATTTTAATAAATGTTATCAGTCATTTGCTATAGTGTCACAGTATGGTAGGAAAGGCAAGGTATCCCAAGTCAATATATGGTCAGCAACATATAGAATCATGGTGTAAAACCAGTGTGTCCGATGTCTTAGTTTATAAAAAGCATAATTTACTTAATAAGATTTCGCATAAAAGGGAGCCTTTATGAACATTGCACAGATTATGGAGTTCCAATGGCATTGGCACTAAACATTATTGTCAAATATCAATTTAGAATTTATGTGCCACTGCCTGTAACAGCATCTATATCGAGTAACGGTAAAAGATATAGGTATCCAAACTTTTCACTGTAAAAAACCTCCTTTATTTTGCTGGTTTGCTTTTGCTATATGCAATGGAAAGGTAGCAAGATGGACAAAAAATGTTTGGAATGCAACAAGATGCTTGAAGATGATGCCAACGCCAAGGCCAACGAGCAAAGGAAACTCCACTAAAACACTAGCTGTATGATATCATATAGACCAAGGGCACATTTCAAACCATACTGAGATCCAAACTACAAATAGTCTTTCCGCTAACCTTGAAGCAAGCTAAAGCTTTCACTTATAATGCTATCTCAAGCCTTAGATAAATAAGCACGTACAAAAGGCGTTTTACGGCGTGTGCCGTGTGTGTGCTTTCCACATTACATATTATATAAGTTCAACAAATTAACAGATCGATCGCGGACCCAAAGGACTAGCAACGCTATTCTGTTCAACGCAGTTCCTTCTTTGGACCGTATATATCTTGTCGAAACGAAAACTAAACAAACAACGGCTAGTAGTTACCATCAGGTTCAATTAGCGTTTTTATCACAAGGAGGACATCCTTTTACATCGCATTATGACAAAACACTATTCTGATCTGAAGCACACACAGGTTCGGTCCTATATCATAACTTGTCGTTTAAGACAAAAACAATTTGGAAAATAGAAGAAATGGCGAATGTGAATTATCCTCCACAATACATTGCTCCTGAAGTTTGGCAAATAATTTTTCGAAAATTGGAAAGAAACAAGCTGGACACGGATAATTTGTTGCACTGTGATCTTTATAGCTGCTACCGGACATGCACTAGATTTCAGAATATTTTGAGACCATCCAAGCTTATTTGGCTGTTTTCACCGGTAAGCTTCTAACTACTTGGAACAAATAGGTTTTGCATTTATACGATTATGTTTTCGAATTCAAAGTACCTATGTAGTTGTGTTGTATATATTTCAAAATCTAGATTGTTCCACTTATTGTTCCGTACATTACCGGGCGTGATCTCTTACAGTTCAGATTAATTTGCAAATCCTGGAAAGCTGCCGTCGATAACTATCTGGAGAATTCAGATGCTTTGAGGGACTCTAAGGAAATCAGACGCCGACAACTTCAGCCCAGCAACTTTATACTGTGCTCTTTCTCAACACCAAGAAAAATAGCTAAATATGTTAGTATGATGCAGGACCATGCTGGAAATCCTTTTCCGGGACGTACTGTGGAAGTTTATTGTATATTTCCACTGAACCGACAATATCAAGAAGCATTTTGGAATATTCATGTTATGGTCCTTTTGTCCCGTTTTGGTCATTGTATTCACCATCTTCGTCTTGATTTGCGTTTTGAAGTGGGCACTATACCAAGCTTAAAGGCTTTATTAGTACACACCCCAAATTTACGAAGTATTTGTCTTAAAGGACGTGTTATAACTATTTGTCACAGTGAATTCACAGAAGATTTTCCCCCACTTCGGAATGTGTCATCCATATGCCTGCAAAAAAGCGAGGTTGTCGATGGAACGGCACTCATTTTCCCTGCCAGCTTACAGTTGTATATAGCCTCGCGTTTTATGGCAAATTTGAAACGACTGCAAATCAGTTTTGCTGACATTCCTGAATTCACCTCATCACTAAAAAAGTTGCATCTACCAAATTTGGAAATCCTTGTCATAAGCATAAGCCACGAAGCACAACTCGGATTGATATTTCCTATGACAAAACATAACTATCGTCTTAAAAGTATAAGCATAGCACTAGAAGAAACCGAACCGGGTACTATTTACACTTTAGCCAACTTACTAAAACCTTTGAAAAATCTCAAATGGTGCTTGCAACAGTTGGTTATCATCACAAACAGTTTGACCGTTATGGCATTGGTTAAGCAATCAGATTTGGAATTTTTGACAGTTTTTGAGCAACTACAACATTTGACGTTGCAAGGATTTGACCTTGGGTCGTTGGTATTCTTGCGCTACTTGCCAAAATCTTTGAAATGTTTGGAACTAAATAGTAGCTCACATGAGGACTGGACCGGGTGGTTGGGAGATGTTCTAGCTTATGAATTACCTGTGATTCGGAAAAGCGTTTGGCGCAGTTTGCCCCGCCTTCAAAACTTTATAGTGTTCGATTCGGATCGTAACTGTCGGCACAACTTTTCTAAACAGTTTGACATTTTTTCCGGTTTGTTAAAAAACACAGAAAAGAGAGTTAAAGGGCATATTATTGCCGATTCGGAGTATGAAAATGGTGATTTTAAAACCTGTGAAATTATGCTCTCGTGCATTTTAATGTTTTGCATACTTGTCTACCTTACACTATTTGCTTTGATTTTGTATTTCGTTTAAACGATTTTCTCCAAATTGGAAAGTTCGATCTTATTTGAGTTTTGCATGATTAATTTTAAAATAAAAATGTAAAAATTTACAATTTCTGCTTTCGCCATGAAATGAATTTTAAAAAGACTGTTGTTGTATTACATACTTGCTCTATAATGGGTTACTATAAAATGTTAGTTTCTGACACGGAAAAGGAAACTTATAACATTTAAAAGTAATATTTGCTTACATGAAACATTCAAACATCCATTCCCGGAATCAGTCCTTAGGGCTCAAATGCATCTCCATGTACCGCACGTTCCGACAACCGACACCAGTGTGTGTTCGTTCAGTGCAAGCATACTTAATCTATACGTTTCTAGGGAACTTCAGAAACGGAACAAATGATTCATTTCCTGATTTTCTTGATTAGATTTTATCATTAGTATTTCAGATTCATAATATCCTTCACCACTCTATTCCATTTTTGTATAAAAACAACAACAGAAATCAGCATTTTTATTTTTTAACTTCAAAAAGTCAGTCACCCACTACCATCCGCCATCATGATGATGACCACTGTAGACACTCGTAAAAAGGTTCGCCCGCGGGTATGCCCCATACCACAGAGCACCTTCACTAGCTACATGGACGAGGGCTACATCCACTTCCGAGGTGGCCACTATCGGAAAGCCCTGTTTTGCTATGACCGAGCCTTGGAGCTCCAACCCAGCAACAAGTCCGCCTTGGTGGCCCGTTCACAGTGTCACCTCAAGTTGGGAGACGCTGCTAGCGCACTAAAGGACGCTCAAGCCAGCTTCTCTGAAAATGAGACGTACATCCGAGGTCTGTTCCAGTTTGCAGAGTCACTTTTTAACTTGGGGCAATTTGAACAAGCTTTGATCCAATACCACCGTGGCTTTCGAGCTCGACGGGACAAGCAAGAGTTTCGCATTGGGATCAACAAGAGTCAGGATGCTATCCGCAGGGCTATTGGAGATCGACAAGCCACTCAGATTGAGGATTTGGACTCGATATTGCCAAAGATTGAGGAAATGCAGGCGGCTCTTTTAGGAAACTCGGAACACTGCTGCATTCTGGAAAGTGAGAACGAGGGTAATATGAAAAGAAAGCAGTTGGACCGGAAAGGGAAGAAAGGACTGAGTAAAGCCAGGGCTCGGTGGGTGGACCGCGAGGTGCTTGGAGTACTTCAGCAAGATAAAGACTACTTGACCAAGTTCCTCAAGCGCCCCGATATCATGGGAGACCAGCAAAGCGGATCAGAAGTTCTTAGGGACAATGCTCGAGAAGCCTTGAACTATCTTGAGATTCGGGAACAGTTTTGGCGTCAGCAGAACCCGATGTACGCGAGAAAGGTAGGACTCAACTTTAACAACGACATGGTTCTTCAGTATGAGAAGCAAGAGCATGAGAGGATGGAGGCATGTCTGAAAATTAAAATGGATGCTGCTCGAGGTGCTGTACTGAAGAATCTGAGTCAGATCGAGCACGCTCTGAAAATTGGCCGAGCACAAGATTGTCAGTTGGAGTGTGAACGGGCCCTCAGACAAATGAAAGAGATAAGCCAACGCCTACTTCCGCAAAAGCCAGAGTTTATGACCGAAGTTTTGCATTTCAAGGGACTCGCTCTGATGAAATTGAAACAGTACGACCAAGCTGTTTCCGCATTTCAAGAAGAGTTTGCCGTGGCCAGTGAACAAAAAATGACTGATGTGAAAAGTCGAGCTCTGGACTACTTGGGAAGAAGCTTTGCCATGAAGGGAGCGTATACAGAGGCAGCCGAGATTTGGGATAGCCGGTTGGCCATCGCCAAAACTCCTGTGGAAAGGGCTTACCTGTTCCACGAAATAGGACGCTGCTATTTGGAAACAAATAAGCCGGATCTAGCCCGATTCTACGGGAATCAAAGTTTGGAGGAATCCAACAAGATAAATGATGACATTTGGGCAATGAATGCTAACATTTTGCTGGGGCAATGTGACAGTAAGTCGTTGGTTATTACAAACTGTTGATAACTTCAGGTACTCATTACTATTCATTTCCTGACTTTTTTGCATTAATTTCTGTAGTAAAAACGCTGAATCTGGAGCGTGCCTTGACGTGCTTCGAACAGGCGGAAGAGAACGCAATCCGGTGCGGAAACAAGGGTAACGTGAGCCTGCTCAGGGAAGCCCAGCAATGCCTAAAGGTGTGGATTGAAAAACGTGAAAATAAAACCACCGAACAGCAAGGTTCTCCTCAAGAGTCACAGGGATCTGACCAGAGTCTGGATGATAAGGATGAATAAAAGTCATTGCAAAACAACAACTAAAAGTGCGAAAGAAAAAGGCCAAGCAAATTTGTACTTATTTTGTACAGAAATTTTACAATAAAAACCGAGTAAAATTAATAAAAATGAACTGATTTATGCCAAAAAATGTTTATCTTTAGGCAAATATATGCTTTCTACGATCACTAAAGAGTGTTTCCATAATATGAGTTTTTGAAAATTTTATGACCAAACAAAAGAAAATCTTCACAACACAGAATGCTTGATTAACATCAACTCATAATCAATTTTATTTCACAATTGCTCAGTTTTGCAAATAAAAATCAGTCTTTAATCATCAGTTTCTTTAAAAATCTTCTTCATACTCCACTCCAGAGACATAACATGTGTATTTTATATGCATTATTAGATACACTGTCAGATAAAGGAATATCATAGTATACCAAATGTGTGTAAAAACTTGCAAATTTGTTCTTAGCTTTGTAAAATATTTAGTACTACCACCTTCACGCATCAATGTAGAAACCAACTGATGATGTTGTGATAAGACGGTTAACAGTCTTATCTTTCGTTATCTCAAAGGCCGTCAAGTTAACTGAACGCTAGTTTCCTTTACAAACCTTTTTTTGATTTTTCATCAACTACAAACTACCAAAATTAATATTTATGATACAATCCTTAGGGTGCCTCCAATATGGGACATTACAAATAGTTATAGCCCATTTATCTTTTTGAACCGTTTGACACGGTGGCAGCGAAACTTTGGCAGACACATTCGATAAGTAATTAAACTGTAAAATATTCAATTAGGTATTAACATTATTTTCATGACTACAACGAAAAAGATCTGTTTACAGTGACCAAACAATGAAACGGAAACATGGTTACATTTTTTAAAGATAAAGATGTATGTTTCACTAATATAACAAAGAGAGTTGCATAATGGGTGGAGGTTGCAAAACAAGCTACAAAATTGTTACAAATTATTCACAAGTATTTACATTTGGTTACTGGGGAAACATCGTGTATCCCAGATTTTCGTTGTGTGAATTTATTTACAATTGATTTTTAACTTGAGAAACCAAAATAAATATTTACAAGGAACGAAAAAATGGCTTGTGGCATTAGTACAACATCTAACTCGATACATACAGAAGAGTGCAGTAAAGATTAAATATTGCTAAAAAGAATATGTACATGTAAAATATTGTATACTTAAGAGATGAAATTATTGTATTATGTATATGTGTTTCTAATTGTGATTATTTACACGTGTTAGGACTTGTAATGCCTTATGTTAATCTAAACGCCTTGACTGTACACTAGTAAATAGTATGTTTATATGTTTATAAATCTAGGTTTAGTATATCGATCAGAGCTATTACCGGGAAACATGTAGCTATGCTTAAAATAATAGTTTTATAATATCTTTTTTCATTGACAGAAGCTCGATTGTTAGCTAATATTTCACAAGTTAATAACTTTTCTAATTGCACAATAGTATGTTTTCGGCATTTTTCAAATATTATATTAGGCAATATTATTTTATTGGGTTCTGCGCTTAAAGGTTAATTTAACGGAATTGCATAGTGTGTTTTTATAACGATGTGGACTTTCGTTTTATGCGATTTTTTTCATGTTTTAAGAATTGCGAATCGGAACAAATTTGAATTTGTAAAATTGTACTTAGGGTTTGACTGGTTGATTCTTTTTTGAAAGTTTTATAAGTATGATTTTAGTAGCCATGATGAAGTCTCTCTTTTAAAAAGTAAGTTGTGATACAGCATTTAACTATTCGTTTATAATTGTAGTAAAACATTTGAGAATTAATTTTGTGAATTTTTAAACTGCACAAAATGTAACACTACATATTTACAAATGTGAGGAGGATAAATGACTAAAAAAGTAAAATAATTTGTGCAAGAGGCTTTTCTTAATCTTATCTCAGTTTTTAATCTATGCCTCAGACTCTTCCGCGTGCTCTTCTCCACACTTTGTATGTTCATATCCGTTTCCATTCACTACTGGAGTAACTGGAATTGGTTCAGTTGATGGTTTTCCCTCATGATGATTAACTTCTGGGACTTCATTGTGATGATCGTCGATGGTTTCCACAGAAACTACTTCCTGATTACCGAGATCTTCCTCCATATCATCCCCCAGATCCGAAGAGGTAGACAAATCACTCGTGGTCGTGGCAGTAGACAAAATAGCATCCTCGTTCTTCACGGCTAGCTCGTCCTCATCCTTCTCCTCCGCTCTATTCACTATTTCCTCGTGGATCTCTACGTCTTCATCACTATCAAGAATTTCATGGATGTCATCATCTTCCTCATCCACGTAGTATGGAGTTGCAAGATGACGATGATAAGGCCCATGACCATTTACTACTTTGCCATTACCAAGAGAACCGTTGGCTAGATTGGAATATTTGTCTTCCTTGTTAGTTAAGTTTGAAGACTCAGATTGCCCTGGGAAGAGACGTCCAATAACAGGTATTTTCCGGAGGATTTTGAATATTCGAGACCGACCAGTGACAACCAAGTAAGCTTCCGTGGTAGCGGAATAACCAACCATACCCAGGAGGACTCCGGACAATGTGAGAAAGCCCACAAGGAGAATTACCCCACCAAAGATAACTGTTGCGCCCGTCAATAGCGTTCCTTAAAAAATCAACAAAAAATATGAAAGATTAAATTATGTGAATTTAAAACGTTCTCTTAATACATTTGAGTTTTCAAAGCAGAATCTATGAATGATTGGTAAGTATTTCTCAACTATTGTTTTAAAAAGGCAACAAACAAAAACGTGTACAACAATGAAGATTTTTTTCTTATATAAATCATATAAGTAATATACTATTGTACGTTGTAAGTTTTTTAGTAGATTTTGTATGTGCAATTGCATAAAGTTTTTATGGTTCATGGAAAACAATTATTTTCAAAGAACAGTCATAGCAAACACGTATGCATGCGGAATTATCGTCATCTAGGTGGGAACTGATTACTCAAAATCCTAGAAACGAAGTATAGTACATTTTTACATAATATGCTGAAGGAACCTTGTTATGCAATACTGAGATAATTGACCACATAGTTAAAAGTTATTTCACAATCAATGATTGCGTCACATAACAAAGTGGATTCTAGAAGAAATGATCTTCAAATCACATTGTAAATGTTTGGAATAAAACTCAATTGAAAACTGGAAAAAGCAAGAAGGAAAAAATACATGCTACTACATTTACATCCACTATTGACTTTTTAAGGTTTACTGAAATTGCATTGTTTACTTTTCATTCATTAGCCTGTCGGTTGCAAATGTCGGATATTTATATCGAGTCTATAAATAAAAGAGTCACGCTGAATTGACTGCAAAGTACACACATGAAGATGGATGAAGTAAAATGAGATATGAAATCAGGAGAAAAAAACTCATAAATCTTCTCACATTTCGTTGTGTCTGATATCCGTAGAAAATGAGTGACAAGCTGACAAATAATGCGTGTCACTATTATATTTAATGTTTAAACCGACAAAATCATGCTTTGTCAGCATGTCCGTTATAAATATGCTATATGTACTGTCGCCTTCTCCGGAACTGGACTTTTGAACTGAACGCGTATCGTACAACGTTTTTCGCCCTTTACACCCTCGCTAAAAACCATGATAATTGAAAATAGCACAATGGATGATGGTAAAATTCCACAAGCATTTCCATTGTACCTATGAGTATTTCGCATTGGATTTACTGGGATTCATTAAGAGAATGCAAATACATGCACATATTGTAAAAGAAGAGATGTTACGTGATGCGTCTCACAAATGCAGTATAGTAATGATTGAGATGACCTTTGTAATATTGCTACTGTGTACTGTCATACCGCAAAACAGTAATAATGTCAATTACTACTTATTAATACAAAATCTACTTTTTTCTGGATTTTGGTGCACATGTTCCTATAGTGACAGTCCAAAGTTTGACATAAAACCAGTATCATTTGTTAAATTTGAATTTTGTTCTTATTTAATGCGCTTAAACAAAAACACAAAGAAAGGCACCTGACCTGGCATGCGGTTGCCATGTGGTTCATTTTTCTCTTTCCTCTTTGTGAGGATTTCTCATGAAATGGTAAACGACTTGTCTAATCATCTCACATTCCGCGACATCCATTTTTTCAGATTTGTTACCATGTATGGAAGAATTTTTTCTCGCATTTCTTTTACTTTGGACTTCTGGACACTTGACCCTTGAACGTCTAAGCTAAAAAGTCATAACTTGCGACCTTTTGCATTTCCTTAGACATCGAATTAATGCATCCAAGTAAATAAGATTTCAGAAGTTACATGACGATCATGCCGAATGATGCTGATGTAGTGTCTGACCTAGATTTCTCATTAATTTGCCGGTATAAAAAATGCTGAGCCATGCATTTATCACACCGGCAATTTATATTCTGACACGTTGACCATGCATGATGTTCAGAAGTCCAAGAGTTTCATCAGTGCGAGAAAAAGTTTAGCATCATAAAATAAATGGACTCCGTGTCGGTCAAAGATTATTTCTTCCATGTATGGTCAACGTGATTCTACTGATAAATTTAATGAATATCTGAAGAAAACGAAAAGAGTTAACCTTGTCAGATTAATGAAATTTATTTAGAATTGCAAAAGAGTACAACAGTACAAGCTATAATGCAATAGTACTTTGACTTAATAAGATTTTGATTTGATCTGCATTCGCTCGTCGCTACATCCATCTTTACGTCAGTGTTTCATGTTAAAAGTCAGCTTATCTAAAAAGGGGAAAATGACTCAGGGCCGGAAAAGTTTTTCTCGTTTTAATTATATCTAATTACGTTGTTATTCAATGTAACCTGAAAGCATAGTTGCTAAAGATTTTTCATACATTTAAGGGATTTACGTATCTTTACAATTGAGTATTGATTGATGATACAGCAATCCCAACCAGACAGGGAAACTAAATTAATGACAATTATCAGCGTGGTTCTCACGTGCTTTCACTCATGGAATCCAAAAATACCCAAACGCTTTAGTCCAAAAAATTGACCTTTGATTTTCATTTACTTTAACTGAACGTCAAGGTGGATTGGTGGGTACAGAGGTTTAAACACATTTATATACTTATGGCTTTAACGTCAATCATTACACCCATAGCAACAATATCGATCAACTCATTTACCTGCAACTACAACAATGCCTATAGTTGTTGTTATGACTGCGACTGCGCTGTGCACGTGACAAAGTGCACGTTTGAAGCAGTGCAGAAGAGACTATGCGTACGTGCATGCGTGAGCACACAAACGCAATCCTTTTTTATTCTCCGAATACAGCCCTTTGTTTATAAATAGGCTTTCGTGCTTTCAATTGTCAATTGTACATTGAAATGGAAAAATACTGGCCAACGCAGCTCGCTAAACCACTTAAGTTTAAACAAGCAAGCCAGTAAAATGGACGATGCACAATGTACCAGCAACTTCTATAGATGCTGTAATGTTGGTTTGCTTTTTAGCTGAGAAAGTCCATTATGGGCCTTGTGGTGGTAAAATGTACAATGCAAGAAATCTATTATGCTTCATAGTACTGCTAAACCAGTCAAAGCTAAAGGAATAAGACGTTAACACCAACTAATAATAAGTTTGAATATGTCGAGCAATAGATCGATCGGACTGCACAACAGTTTGGAACGGAAGCTTAGTTACATAATATGTGGTCATATACAATGCAATTCATTTAGGTCCGCGTCTGTAATCAAGCGATGCAAGAGATAAGTGCTCACCAAGAGTTGAGCCAATGATATTACGCGAGAACATGACTTGGCTTAGTTAGAATAAGTTTTGCTTTTGGCTATCATCTATATAGACCTTTGATTATAGCAGTATTCTATCATTCTAATGCTGCTTCATTCAGCTTAAGTTTAATTTGGAGCATCGTTGTACTTCTTACCTTCAACAAACAGGAAGCCCAAAAACGTGACGAGAATAGTGGCTACCGCGAACACAAGAAAGATTAAGACCGGAGCTGATGAAGTAAGGCAAAGGGCAAGGAGAATCAGCGCAGTCATGGGGTTCTCTCGTGCATACTCTCGGCCAACGTCTACGAGTTGACTGATAATCCTTGGCATGCGAATGCTGGATATTTTATCACCTTAAATGGAAAAACAAAATATATTTTATTTGTTGTAGTAAAAATATTATTCAAGACACTTGATTTGTAAAAATGTTCTAGCATGGAAAAGTCTGAAGACACTTACTCAGCCATTGAATGCGATCCCTGATTTCCTTCTCAAATGCGGCCGTCTCCCAACTCAGTTCATTGAGGGAGTTTACATTTGAACCTGAATGAAACAAAGAGAAAGCATGTTTAAATTAAACATTATTATAGTTAATCAATGAGTCATGCGATTTTTCTCATCAAACAGATCGCAGAACTAATAGATTAATATGCACGTAAATTGCGATAATCAATAATGCAAAAAAGGCAAAGCATAAACATTAAATAATGACATTTAACATGACAATACTTATGTTCGCACTCGCATCACATTTTATGGTCTCTTTGCGTCATCCAATATTTCAAAAATTTATATAAATGACAAGAACAAACATCCGATTGAACCTATATCGAGATTGAAAGATGTCGTTAACTCCACAAATAAAAATATGATCATATATATAGTCATATTATATAATTGTGAATCCAAAAGAAGTTTCATTGATTTTAAAGTAATTTAATAAGATATTTGAGCAATTTTTATTGCAAATATGTAAACAAATTTCATGAGAAATTATCAAGCTATCGATTCGCTTTTAATTCACTGGATGAAGGTTGATGCTTATGCAATCCAAATGTTGCCAAAATGCTTATGCTACTGCTGCTGCTAAATAATTTGGTTTACATGTAGTTGCCCACCAATACCAACCGGAGCGAAAGCAAATATTCTGTTCCAGTACGAAAACAAACTGGAGAAGTATTTTTGGGATGAAAGACCTTTCAAGTTCACCTTGATAATACAACGCAAAAATATATGTTCGCAGATTTACACCAAATTTTCTGTAAAAACGTGTTTCTCTGTTTTGAGCCACACATACCAAGATACTTGCTCTGGTCATGTGAAGTAAATTATCAGATCACGAAAGACGATAAGCGGTCAACAGATTGATGACGTAATACAGAGTACCAGTATCCTTAACAAATTACAATTGCATGGTTCAATTATTCAATTCATTTAATATATTCACATGCCAGTGCCGGTGATAATGGCAGTCATAATCATTGTCTGACTCATTCATCAAAGTAAAACAACTCACTAATGAGCGTGCGTATGCAGTACGTGTGTGCTTTTTGCGATTCCACTGAATTAGCAGTACAGCACAGATTTTTGTTGTGAGTACCTATGACGGGAGGAAAAAGCAAAATGCTAAAATACTCAAACCCGGCAAGAATACTTAAAACTGAACCATGGCTTCACTTTATGCTATGGGAATATAAATGTCTGCAAAGTGGACTTAAGAGGTACCCTTACTCGGTTTCCCGGTTGCCAGTGACAGTTGGTCGGCAACAGACTGGAGAAGTCTTACGACAACATCCAGCGTCTCCACTAAATCCCCTCCAAGTGTCCTGCCCTTCGTTCTGTTCTCCACTTCCTCCAACTCCTCAGCAAGCGACAATGTATTCACTCTTTCTCTCTCCAACAAAATTCGGGTTTTCTTTTGATCACACATTTTCGTGAAAAGCAAAAATTCTTTGAAGAATAAACAACGTGCACACAAGTATTCTGCCAATCTTCATATAAACGATGCTTCTGGACAGAGAGTTCGTTTAAAATGGTTTAAATGTTGAGCTTTGCTCATTTGCCCAGTACAAATGTCAACAAGATTCTGATTAAAGCTTTTCATAATTCTGTATGCGTATTCCGCGTATATTTATATGCATTAAAAATCGTTGAGTTGAGATTGCCTGTCAAACTTTTTATCATATTTTTTCTCCTTTTGCTGCATCCATTTGGGCAATTGCAATATTCCTAACATGAGCATTATTGCCCTGACTGGGTCTCAGAACTGCTGCTGCTGGTGATATTATGAAACTAACATCACCAGCTACCAGCAATATCAATTTTTTTCACTTTACATTTCATTTAATTTTCCTTCTTACACTTTTCACATGCAATCAACTTTACTATAAAAAATATTCACAATTTAATGGATACTTTAAGCGTGTTTTCTGTATAGCACGATGTGAACTTGATTTTAGTGGTTTGTAGTAAATGAGATCTCCAAGACGATATTGTGATCAAAAACATATTTTTCCAACGTTTTGATTGATAGTTTGGTGCTATGCCTGAAGTATTTTGCTGTTTCAGGCCAAATTTGCCCTTCCCAGTCGAACAGAATCTCCCTGGAGAAAATTTGTTGTATACTTATAGAAATGCCAAGTGTACAAAAATAGCTAATACCAACGTTAGCTGTTTCTAGCCTATTTTGGTTGCTGACTTTTAGGCTGAAAAAATATTTACGAGCTGTATGCTTTCAACGTTTCAGCATTGCACTTGTGACACACATGACACACAAGCTAACTGACTGATGACTGGTGGTAAATGATGACTTATCTAAGAAGCCGTCAGCATTTTTTTGGTAAAGTACCATTTAAACATACAAAATAAGGCCATAATGCTACGAACAACAATATTAATTAGGATAGAGGATTATCAAACCTGACCACGCAGCACATTTTTATCGTCTTGTGCAGCGCTCATAAAATAAATATGGATATAAGTATATGAAACGCGAACATTAACTACACTAGTGTGACGCATACTAGTACATGGTGCATATCCTACTCTTTAACAAAAAAAGAATCATTATGCAACTAAACTTAGCAAATAAACGAAGTGAGTCGTACTTAATTAGGAAGGGGGACTTATATAGTTTATTACTGTTTGCATTTTGGCATAGACAGGATGCATGTTTTACGGCTATAAATCAGCAATGTTTAAAGAATATCCCTAAAGTCTCTTTTTACCAATCTTGTTGATTTCTTTAGGCAAGCAAGTCTTATCGTTTCTTGACATCTGAGTCATATATCACTATCACGGTTCTTATCTGTACCCCGCAAAAATAAGTGTAACAGAGCAAATGGTTAGTGGGGAGAGAATGAGATAAGGAACAAATTCAAATGAAGAGTGAAAGATGTTCAAACAAAACTGAAAAACCCTTGTTCCGTATTATCTTCCTATTCAAAAGTTTGATAAGCGTCATGTCATCATCATCAAATCGAGATAAGTATAAATTATTAGGTGACAGCTAAGTCCAAGTGCTTCCATGCACATGTCTCCGATCAATTTTTATTTATGTTTTATTGCATGACTTTCAACAGAAATGCGTTGTCCGTTCTCCAAAACCAGGAAAATAAAGCCCAATGAGTAAAGTAAACCCTGGGAGATAGAGCCTATGAGGACTTTCTTATTATAATATTTTTGATTTGATTTGAATTGAGAAAATGGAAACCAAAGCAAAAAAGAAGATTAGTTATTTCCGCCTTTCCTCTTGCTAAATATACAAATGTGATGATGGTAGGTATGAGAAAGTTCATTTTCGTCACAGTTGCGACTGAGTGACAGCCAATACCAAAGAGCAAAGGCAACAAAAAACGGCTGTCATAATTGTAAGGAAGATAGTCTTGTCATAATCATAATATTGTTTTCTTCAAGAAAGTTGTATGAACAGAGTGGTCTGTATCGCTATTGATAATTTTTAGGCAAACAAAAACATCAATAGTTCTTAATGTATGGTAAGTTGTGAGTTGGTGAGCCTTGCGTCTTTTCTGTTTAGAATTTTATCCATATTAAAATTAAAGATAAACCCATACTAACAGCAATTAGCAGTTCTCATGAATCTGAAATATATGGTATTGGTTTTTAAGGCAGCTTCACAATTATCAGTTTGTGATATGCACATATATATACAATATTCAATCAACAGCATCTTATGTCCTAATTGATTAAGCTGGATACATCAATCTCTATGCGTATCAGATATAGAATGGTTTCTGAAAAGTTACAAATACTATCCTTATATTTTTAGAGAATCAAGAGCGAGAGGACACCGGAGAGGTCAACCGTTTTGTTTTTATGTTTCACTCACAATCAATTCGCATTTATCAAATCGAAACCAAAATGAATTACTCATGGCTTTGATAAACTTTGATATTATAATTGTAGGGCAGTGTGCAAAATCAATATATGTAAAACTTAAATCAGTATGATTAGCTTTTTAGAGATGCTTAATTAGTTACCAATATCGTTTTGTATATTATTTCATGCTAAAATATTTATTGCAACATTACTCCCACTACTTTCCCCTTGTTTACCTTTGCATTTTATTCATCCGTGTTGTTACCTGTCAGAATTCAAATGTTTTGCTTAAAAGTGCTTTGATACAAGAAATTTCGACATTATAATCACTTTGTTATTCCAGTTTTAACTCGATCTTTGATGTGTTTGAGATTTTTATTTTAATAACACATACTTGGAACTTAAAGTTTCCAGTCAATTTTTAAATTTAAACATGTAAACAGGTAATGTAGCTTTCTGTTGCTCTATTCTTTTCAGTTTTACATACTACGCTTCATTAAAATCCATGATAAATAAGTACAATATTTCGTAGTTGTAATGAATTCAAGGAAAAAAGTAGATCTGTCTAAAACAAAGTTTATCTTATACCATTTTATATGCGTAACTTTATCTCTGTGTTAATATCTCATTGTTTGGACCATGCACGCCAGTTTGCTTTGTTAGAAAAACTGTTCACAACACAGAGAGACACGGAGAGGCAGAAAAAAGATTAAAGTGAAACGGCTACCACGAACTGTTCACGT